>PVJS01011075.1:0-46540 GCA_004027185.1 Glis glis | reverse complement strand
GGGGTGTAGCGCGGAGGTAGAACGCCCCTGCGTTCAATCCCCAGTACCGAAAAAAAAAAAAGAGAGAGAGACATAAGAAGTTGGAGAGGGATGAAGAAAGTTGAAATTACTTCCTTAGAGAAAAAAATTAAGAATTTTAATTGACACATTCTTGTAGAAATTTTGAAGAGAAAAACTACACAGAAACCTGTCTCTGTGATTTTATGGAGGACTCTTATTTGCCAGGACTTGACAAGCATTTGGAATTTGACCACTTCCAATGATCCAAGGAACATAACTGGAAACAAAAATAATTGCATTCTGCTGACAGAGTACCTAATGCGTCTCAGTTTTTGTTGTTTGTTTTTATTTTGTTTTTTGCAGTGCTGGGGGTCAAACCCAGGGCCTTACACATGCTAGGCAGGGACTCTACCACTGAGTTACATCCCCCCCCTAGTTTCTCAGTTTTGACAGCTGCTTCTGGCCTATGGAGATGCAGTTTATCTGAACCATACCCACTTACAGTTTCTCCTGAGTGATGGAAGGAGGGAAACACATACCTGTGCATGCCTGCTCTCAGGGAGGCAGAGTAACGCCAGTCAGGGTTGGGCTGTCGGGGCTGTAAAATCACAAAGGAAAAACTGTTAAAATGGCAAAACAAGCCGGTCATGATGGCGCACACTTGTAATCCCAGTACTTGGGAGGCTGAGACAGGAGGATTGCAGGTTCACGGCCAGCCTCAGCTACTTAGTGAAGCTCTCCACAACTTAGTGAGACCCTGTTTCAAAAAGAATAAAAAATAGGGCTGGGGGTGTAACCTGGAGGTAGAATGTCCCTGGGTTCAATCCCCAGTAACACACATGCACACACACACACACACACACACACACACACACACACACTGGCAAAACAATGTTCTCCCAGGATTGCTGTTAATTGATAAGTTGCTCCCTTAAATATTTTCAGGCATCTAAACAAAAGGATTGAATGAACAATTTCATGTGCAACTCTAGGATGATAGCCATCTATATAGTTCTTTAGGAGAAAATTAAATTAGCTCACACAGACTGCTATGGAAAATCAGACTCAGTAATGTTTTAAGGGCCAGATTTGGCCTTGACTTGCTCGAAACAGGCATGTGCTCTTTAAACATTAAGGGAAAGGCAGTCTGTCTTGAGATAGTAAAAGCTTTCGTTGCTTGTGCCCTCAAAAGCCCCATTAAAGGCACACCCTCAATTCGACATTCTAGCTATAACAGGGCACAGGACTACTGGCCTGGCTGGACTGCAGAGGACTGCAATCTGCTGCTGGCTTTGCAGACTGCAGCATGTTTGACCCAGGGCGGATGTGCCCAGTCATAACACCAGCAACAATAAGAGCCTCTTCTACTCACTGAAGAGGGATACTAGAGAGGAAAACAAACCACTGCAGAGTATGACTTTGTTTTGCAGCCTAATCCTGTTCATAAAACTGAACTTGTACCCAGTGCCTCTCTGAGTGCTTTGCCCCTCCTCTCTCAATTAGGTTTTGGTTGCTTAACAGGGAGTAGCTGAAATCCAAGAAGACCCTGACTCATTCTGCACCACCTGTGTATTTTGCCCTCTCTCTACAAACTGTCAGCCCAAGGTGGAGGGGACAAGGAGGAGAATGCAGGCATCTAGTTAGGTGCTGGTTAGAAGGTACTTAGAATCTCTGGGGACATAATCAGTCTATCCTGTATCAATTAGACCACATTTTATTATTAAAAAACTTATAAAAATTCAGAGACATTCTTCTAGACATGTTTTCATGGGCAGAGATTAAAATGGCCTGGTGAATACTGAGGTCTAGCTGAATGAAAACATGAGGGATGAAGGTTGTATTTTGTATTTCCTTTTGGGTTATAATTATACTTGGTGGATGCAAAGTCAAATTGTTTGTAAACTATTTCAAAGTGTCAATAATTCTTGTTCCTGTAATTCTTATATTTCATTTAAGGTATACAAATTATTTCATAAACACACTTCTTCATAACACCCAGGGGAGAAGTCATCAGCATCCAAACTTTCCAACAGATTTAGATATTTAAAAATTGAACCACAGTTGGTTGTGATGGCACAAACCTGTAATCCCAGTACTTGGGAGCCTGAGACAGGAGGAACGCAGGTTTGAGGACCACCTTAGCAAGTAGTGAGACTCTCATCAACCTAGGGAGACCCTGTTTCAAAATAAAAACAAAGTCGGGCTGGGGGGTGAGCTCAGAGGTAGGACACCCCTGAGTTCAATCCCTATTACCACAAAAAAAGAAAGAAAGAAAATAAAATAAAAATTGAACCAAAATCAAGGCCCAGAAAAAAAAAATAGAACTCTGGGATACTTTATCCCAAAGGTCCCCATATAACCAACCTCCCCCTCTGGTCCTCTTCCACTTTGCTGGTAAGATATAAATTTACAGACTTCTTTGCCATTGGTTTTCAAGTTTACAAAATGCTAAGGATATTCCATATAAAGTAGCATAAAAATATCTACAGATCACATAAAAGGAATTCCCATTTTCCACCAGTGGTATTAGAGGCAACAAAGGAAAAAGTATTTGCAAATCATTCTATAAATCTGAAAGTCTGACTGAAATGCATTTTATTAATTATTATCATCACCTTATCTCCCCTTGACATCAGCAACATTGGCGTTAACTTGTCAACCAAGAGAAACTTCCTTCAAGAAATACTCTGACATCTGTCGAGTAAATGGTGCCAATTTTTCTATGATTGTGCAACATTCATGATGAAAACTGCCGCAACTTGATCTTTGGAATGAAATCACCAACCTCATTTTGCTAAAAGGCACAATTCTATCGGGACTGAACAGGAACTCAGCTCGTTATACAATCTCACTTCCTCAATGATATATTTAATTTGTCATGCTGCTATTTTCTATAACAGTCCATCAGCAACACCATGCTTCTCAAGTCCATTTTCCAGAGTCATAGTTATGAGGTCTCTTATGGTAGTAAGATCAGGCACAGGAAAGGAAAGGCAGAAAGTAGTTAATATGTTTTAAGTGGGCACATAATACTAGACAATGGAATAAGCACTTCATACATACTACTGCATTTATCCTGATTCTTTGTCAGACCATAAATTCTCTGAATGAAATTGCATCCATTTTGCTCATAAGACATATGAATATCCTCAGATATTTATAAATGCATAGCTATATCCCCAGGGTCCAGTAGGGTTCTGATATTTGGTAGAATTTTTAATTTTTTTTTTTGCAGTACTGGGGATTGAACCCAGGGGCATTCTACCTCCAAGCTACACTCCCAGCTCTATTTTTTATTCTTTATTTTGAAACAGGGTCTCACTAAGTTGCGGAGGGCCTCACTAAGTAGCTGAGGCTGGACGCGAACCCGGATCCTCCAGTCTCAGCCTCCCAAGTTCTGGGATTACAAGCGTGCACCACCACGCCTGGCTTAAATGTTTTTAAATAAACAGGCTATTCTGCAAGGTCAACATTATCATACTAAAATTACAAAAATAAGAAATCTGAGCTTTAAAGAGATTAAATTATTTGCCTGGTTGGTGAATTTGGCTGATAGTCATATTTAGGTCTATCTAGCACAAAAGTCTGTGTTTTAAATAAATTTATATGGAATCACCTATATTTTTATTTTTTCTCCTTTTTGCCTCTGAGTTTCCTAGATATTGATTCATTTTATTTGCTTTTGTTTTTGCGGTGCTTGCGATCGAACTCAGACCTTTGCACATGCTAGGCAAGTGTTCTACCACTGAGCTACAGCCCCAGCCCAATATATTTTAAAACAACACAAAATTACTAGTAATAAAAGTATGTGAGTTTTATCTGGAACTTTTAATTAAGTTCTGGAAAAATTCAGGTTGAAAAGTTTACTACTGACATATGACATATATTAAGGCTTTGGACTAACTGTAATTGTTTATTTCTCTAATACTTGGACAGCACATCTCAGGACTCTGCTTAATTTCTGTTGGTGAAGATCTCTACTATATCCCGTTATTTCAAAGCTAAGTCTTTTAGTGGAATAATAGTCACAAACCCCAGATGTGGAAAACTCAATTAGGTGGTCCATATGGGTGATGGAACACCTTTTTTAAAAAATAGAAATGCCCTTTATTTAGAGGGAAAATACATTTTATCTCTGTTTTTATCGTTGCTTTTTAAAAATTATTTTATTAGTGCACTGCAATTATACACCATAGTGAGGTTCAGTGTGTTAAAAACATACATGCACACAGCTCTTGGTGTATTTCCCTCCGCAGTCTACCCCTCTCTCCCCTCCTCCTTTCCCATATGTGTTAATGAAATCGGTAGTAATATCTTCACATATTGCCATAGTATTAAACTGTTTCCTTCTTCAATCCTCCCTCTTCCCCATACCTAATACTCTCCCTCAGTCTCCCTCCACTGCTCTACAGGTAGGTCTCTTTCTGCATTATTTAAAGTCTTTTATGTTTCCTACTTTCTCTCTAGCTTTCACATATGAAAGAAAACATAACCCTGGACCTTCTGAGACTGGCTGATCTCACTTAGCATAATATTCTCTAGCTCCATCGATTTTCCTGTAAATGACATAATTTTGCTCTTCTTTATGGCTGAGTAGAATTCCACTGTGTCCACACCTGATCTTGTGTGATGGAGCATTATTGAAGAAGAATCCACTTGAGTTTCTATTAGAATTACAGCAAAGCCAGGCATGATGGTGCACACCTATAACCCCAGTACTTGGGAGGCTGAGACAGGAGGATCACAGGTTCAAGACCAGCCTCAGCAACTTAGCGAGACTCAGCAATTTAGCGAGACTCTCAGCAACCTAGTGAGACCCTGTTTCAAAATAAAAAATAAAAAAGCCAGTCGTGGTGGCGCACGCTTGTAATCCCAGTACTTAGGAGGCTGAGACCGGAGGATCTGGGTTTGCCGCCAGCCTCAGCTACTTAGTGAGGCCCTCTGCAACTTAGTGAGATCCTGTTTCAAAATAAAGAACAAAAAAAAAAAAATAGGGATGGGGGTGTAGCTCGGAGGTAGAATGCCCCTGCATTCAATCCCCAGATCCACAAAAAATAAAAAATAAAAAAATAAAAAGGTCTGAGGGTGTAGCTCGGAGGTAGAATGCCCCTGGGTTCAATTCCCAGTACCACAAAAAATTATATCAAAGATTTAATTTATCCTGCAATGGTATTATTTATGACATATACTATAGGATATTTGAGCTACAGAAGGATGAATCACTTCTTCTAAGAGAGATGTAAAGTAAAACAGGTTAAAATATTCTGCTATTCATAAACTCAGTGAAATAATATGCCATTGTTTTTACCATGGAAATCCACATTGAATACATCAATAAATTGCTCCTTTTCTTTCCCAATAGGAGTCTATTCAGAACATAGCCACAGCTTTTTTCATAGTGATGTTTTGTGGACATTGATATATAGTGTGGTAGGCAGAATTCTAAGATGGTCCCCAAGACCTCTACATGCCCTGCATAATCTCCAAGACTGTGGTTGTGATGGATCTTATTCCCATGATTTTGTATGTTATATGGCTCAGTTGTCTTTAAGAAAGGGAGATCATCCAGGTGAGAATAACCTAACCACATGAGCCCTTTAAATCTGAGTCTATAGGTCAGAGACAGAACTCAGAAATTGGAAGCATAGGCAGGAGTCCATGTGAGAGAAGATTCTCCACTACCAGGCTTGAAGATGGAGCAGACCATGAAGCAAGACCTGAGAGCAACCTCTGGAAGCTGAGAGTGACCCCCACCCCAGTCAACAGGAGGTTTAAAAAAAGGTGAACTCCCCAAGGAACAGAGTTCTGCCAACAATCTGAATGAGCTCAAAGGCAGATTCTTCCCCAGAGCCTCCAAAAGAGTTTTCAGCTATTCAGCCCACCTGACATGTTGATTTCAGCAAAAATTTCTGCCACATGGTGCAAAGTTGTAAACCCTAAGTGGGTAGGGTTCTAACCACTAATTTGTGGTAATTTCTTACAACCATGAGAAAAGAACTATATTAAGGCAAAAGGAATATCACATTTAGAATAACAATAGCTATGTTATATATTGGTTTTCTGGCAAATAAAAATGAACAGATTTCTACCTAGAATTTCAGAATTCTAGGTAGAATACTTCCTTCTAGACAGAGTCATTTACAACCTTGATCCACCGAGCAGGAAAGTAAAATCAACATGACTTTAGAACATACCTAATAGGTTCCAGTACGACAAAAAGTACTAGGTCTGCTTAATTCTGGGTGTACAGCCTGCTAGCGCAGCAGCTACTCTCTTACTCACAGTTACACCTCCCTGGAGCCCAGAGTTCTGACCCTGCAAGGCCAGAAAGAAACTATCATTTTTCTTTACCTTTGTAGTGTCAGATATTCCTTTGCATTTGTCAAGTATGAAATTTTTGTACTGGGGGTTGAACCCAGGGGCATTCTATCTCTGAGATACACCCCCAGCCCTATTTTATTGTTTATTTTGAAACGGGGTCTCACTAAGCTGCTGAGAGCCTCACTAAGTTGCTGAGGCTGGCGTCGAACCTGCAATCCTCCTGTCTTAGTCTCCCAAGTACTGGGATTACAGGTGTGTGCCACCACGCCCAGCAAGTTCAGTGTGTGTGTGTGTGTGTGTGTGTGTGTGTGTGTGTGTGTGTGTGTTACTGGGGATGGAACCCAGGGTCCTTTTACCTTTGGGCTACACCCCCAGCCCTATTTTATTTTTTATTTGGGAACAAGGTATCACTAAGTTGCTGAGAGCCTGAGTTGCTGAGGCTGGCTGTGAACCTGTGATCCTCCTGTCTCAGCCTCACAAGTACTGGGATTACAAGCATATGCCACCACACCTGGATAAAGTTCAAATTTTTGAAAGAAAAAAGCTTGTATAAATTTTAGATTAGAAATTTTAAAATACTGCTAAGGAATCCTCTTGACTTTGATTTTTGAAATCATGATTATAGAGTTTTTGGTTTCTTAGGTACTGGGAATTGAACCCAGGGGCATTCTACCTCTGAGTTATACCACCAGCCCTTTTTTAAAAAAAGTATTCTTTTATTGGTGCATTGTTGTCTTACATCATAATGTAGTTCAGAGTGATAGGGACATACATGCACATAGCACTTGGTAAGCTTTCCCCCGGTTTCCTCTCCACTCCCTCTGGTTCCCCATACATGATATTGAGATCGGCTCGACTGGTAATTTCACCTATGTATACAACATCAATGGAAGTGTTTCCTTCGTTCATTCTCCCTCCCCACCCCCACCACCCTCTCCTAGATCCCCTCCATCACTCCACTGGGATTTCTCCTTCATTATCTAAAGTCTCTCTTGTATCCCAATTACTCCCTAGCTTCCACAAAAGAGAGAAAACATATGACCCTTCACTTTCTGTGATTGGCTAATCTCATTTAACATAATGTTTTCTAGGTCCATCCTTTTTCCTGCAAATGACACAATTTTGTTCTTCTTTATTGCTGAGTAGAATTCCATTGCGTGTATATCCCAAAATTTTATAATCTATTCATCTGTTAGTGGATACCTAGTTTGGTCCCTTTTTATTTCTGAAACAGGGTCTCACTAAGTTGCTAAGGCTGGCCTCAAACCTGCAATCCTCTTGCCTCAACCTCCTAAGTACTGGGATTACAGGAATGCACCACCACACCTGTCTAGATTTTAATGCTCAAAATACTACCACATGAATCAGCTAAATTTATGTTCATTTTATAATATGCACAGAAACATTCATCCAGGTGAAGTCCTGTAAAAGTCACATTTAAAGATACTCATTAACCTCCATCAAATTCCTCTAAACCTCTGGGGTTGGTGATGGCAATGTTTCTTCAAACATTTGCAAACTGACATTATTCTGACCTCTCATGGAGAGCAAAAATTGGTAGCCAACCACGGCAAGTATCCAGAACTGGCTGCTATTCTGTCAAGCAAACAGCATGCCAGTAGACAATGTATCATGTGCCAGGCTGTGTCCCTGCAGAGTGTTCTGAGTTAGACCAGATGCCCATGTGACGGCTCACTCCTGGGTCGAGAAAAGGGTAGGCCAATGACATTCAAGCCACAATAAATAGATTTCTCCATCAGTCATAATATGTACAAGATAAAGAGACAGAGAAGAGCTCACTATAATTTCATCTGGCTCAGCAGTCTGTAGAAAAAGCAAAGAAGGAGGTAATCTGAAGAAATTATGTTATAAGACCAAAGAAAATAAACCTTTATTCAGAAGGACAATCCTATAACCAACATGAAAATGGGAAAACAGAGCTGGGCATGGTGGTGCATGCTTGTAATCCCAGTACTTGGGAGGCTGAGACAGGAGGATCTGGGTTCGCGGCCAGCCTCAGCTACTTAGTGAGGCCCTCCACAACTTAGTGAGACCCGGTTTCAAAATAAAGAATAAAAAATAGGGCTGGAGGTGTAGCTCGGAGGTAGAATGCCCCTGGGTTCAAACCCCAGTACCACAAATTAAAACAAAACAAAGCAAAAAAAGAAAATGGGAAAACAGAACAGCCCCACACACTAAAACATGACCATCGGAGGATGGACCACTGGAATGGAAGATCACAGATACAATTTCTTGGTCTAGTCTGACCATCGTACAATTTTTATAAGTTCACTATCATGTCACTTTACAATGAGTGTAATCTCTGTTCCAGGACAAAGTCACCAGATAGAAAAGTCAACCCTGGGGAAAATAAATAAGGTGCCAGAAGAGAAGGGTTAAGGCTTTCAAGTCACTATGTCTGGAATTAGGGTGAAATAACTAAGGATTTGGTGACTACAACTTGCTTTAAAATAAGTGAAATGAATGCAAACTTACTGTCTTTGCTATTTTTTTTTTTTTGTAATTTCCACATGCTGTGCCAGCTGGCCCCACTGAGGCCCAGTTGGACAAATCTTCCCAGAGTACTCAAAGTGATTCATTAGCAACCACACCATGGATATACAGAATCTAAAGATTCAGTTTCTTTTCATAGAGACTCTGAGGGGGGTGCCAAGTGCATCCAATATCAGGTTTTCAGAAATCTCCAAAAAGAAATTCTGCCTCAGTGCCAAATAGCTACTTTAAAAGCCTCACTGCACAGGTGACTCATGCAATAAAAATTTTTTTGTGTGAAATCATCAAAAGATTATAGTCTTGTATTAAAGGCTGATGTTTAATAATCAAAAAGAAAAAAGTCAATGGAAGATCTTAGTAAACTTTTCCAATAGTAAGGCAAATAAACAAATAGTTGGTAGTAATATTTTACTCACTGATCTTCCCATTTGTTATCTGCTTCTATGCACGGAATTATCCTTTCCAAAAGCAGTTAATTTACACTACTAGGTGAATTATTGGTAACCCGAATGCCTGACTATCCCATATCAAAGGGAATATAAACACTGAAATTTCTGTCTACTACTACTATTGAAAATGGCACAGTCTTTGGCATCAAACAAATATGACTTAAAATACCACTAGCAGTGTGACTGTGTATGTTTTTTTAAAAAATGTTTACTGCTGCATTATAATTATACATAATAATGAGAATCATCCATTCATATATGCACATAGCATAATTTGGTCTGTTTCCTTCCCAGAAACTCCCCTTCCTCTCCCCTCCTCTGTCACCATCCCCTTCCACTACTCTACTGGTCTTTCTCTTTCTTTCACGAGTGACTGTATATGTTACCTAAGCTCTCTGAACTTATTTCCTCCTATGCTAGATGTTGATAAATGCTTGTTTAATGCACAAATTACAGGGAATTAATAATGTACATACATAATGCAAAGAAGAGTACTTTGTATATAGCAGATGAGTATGAATTCCTTTACTCTTCCTTTCCAATCCCCATCTAATTTTATTGTAAGTACACAGCCTTAATTGCACCCCAAGACTGTCCTACCATCTTCAATAACTAGGCAAGAAAAGATAGCTCAACATGAGAAATTAACAAGTTGATCTAGCAATGATGACTTTCAAAATCAAGTGACTTTTGTTCCCATTTTGCTATGCTATGATAATGTGACTCACTCTCTCCCTATAACTGCAATAATTTCAGGAGCTGTAGATCTTGGGGCTATTCACTGAATTTCCAGAAGTGGCTAGCAGAAATTGGCCTTTATTAAGTTTATGCACTCTCCTGGCAAAAAGTCCACAAGAGCAAGTACTTTCTGACATAATTTTCTCCCTAGATTAAAGGTTTGTGTACTAAGGTACTTATTAACATATAGGTCAGTGTAAGACAGAAAGAGTTCATGTATCAAATTGCCCCTAGCTTTGAGTCAGGAGAGGGAGGATAAGGATGTCATTCCTCTGAGCTTCAGGCTCACAGCTGATAGCAAAACTGAGTCTTGACCAGCTTGTTCTCTATTCCCCTTCACCACTTGTAACCCACCCCAATCCCAAAGGGCTTCACTGGAACTTATTAAGCAAATGTCTACAGCATCCTTATTTAAAACTAAGCCCTTTTACATGCTTCCAAAAGCTATGATCTAAAGAATTCTGGAAACTCTGATTTTCCCCCTATTTGTCTTAATCTGCAATCAGCCTCCCATGGCTACTCAGCATTGGTTAACATCAGGCTCTTCTGATGAATAAATCTATCTGTAATATCTATGATAAATTCTATTCTCAATCAAGAACAGGAAATTCTGTGCCTATGCATTATTTTACTCAAGATTATCATGAATTTAGAATGTGACGATATGAGTATTAATAAAAAGATAACAATATGTCAATGAAATGACATCACAAATATAGGAGAAAGAAATATTATTGACTCAATTTGCACTTGCTCTAAAAGACCTAACTATAAAGTAGTTGTTTGGAAAGATAATTCATGACTATTTATGGAATAAAATCTTGGCTTTTGAAATTCAAGTTTATAATATCACAAAGATCTCTATTATTTCAAGCATGCATACAGAGACAAACATAATAGACAAATACTTCCACACATACATGCACTTCTCAATGATCTATGTAACTTCTTCATAATAATAAACAATCTGGACTTAAACCTATATAAAACTCAACACTAGTATGTACACTAATATCTGTCTTCCCGTATCATTATGCCATTCACTTTCCAGGCCTTTCGTAACTATTACAAACCAAGTTGTAGATCCAGAAAATGAACATGTGCTTTGGAAGTATTGTAATTTAACTTAAAGACAGGAGGGGCTTGAATAAGCCACTTTATGTCTCATCAAAATCACAGAAATTGTCAACAGGGAATCAGAAGATTACAGACTGCATTTAAGACAAACACAGGGATAGCTTCTTAAAATGAATTCAGATTATGCCAAGAAAGGTAGCTAGGAGACAGTTTTTTGTTACTTCCTCCCCAATCCTAGCTGTCCTGGTCTTCACCATCCCCCCATATCTCTAATCCATTCATCCTATCTCCTTTGCCCACCCAGACAAATTTGTAATCTCTCTGCCTATCATTCATTTCCTCTGACATGAGGAATATCTCCTTCCTACAGAAGAGTGATCACATCACAAGGCCAAAGGCAACTCTGGCTTCAGGGTGAGAGCTACATTCTATGGCTTTATCACCACTGATGTGGGTTTCCAGAGGACTGTATCACATTGGTTCAGTGCAATTACTGGAGATATTAATTGGATAGTATGTACTACAGACAGTCCAAGATATAAACAGGGACAGCATATAGAGGTGACCACAACATCCCCTAGAGGTCTCAGAGCTTAAAAAACAAAATACATTCCTATGGGATTTTTTAAAATAAGAGAAAACCCACTTTCCCTGCAGCTGATACAGCAGAGGCCCTTTCTCCTTGAATCTTACAACATTACTTCCTACAACATAATCCTTATTCCCAGGCCCGTTCTATTGTTCTATAGATGTGCTTTAACATCAAATAAGACTGATTCTCACTTCTCAAACAATTTTAAGTCCCCATACACGTGAAAAGGAAATGGGAAGTAAAACAATTCTCTAGTGCTATTCTTCTAGAGGAAATGTAGTGGGTTATGATCAAATCAGAAGTACTATTAATACTTAATTTACAAGATAACCTTTCATCGTTAATAACTCAATAAAGCCAACCACACGATATCAGGGGAGTGTGTGAAAATGCATAGCTTTTTAAATAGACCCCTTGCCCGCTATCTCACCTCATTTTGAGCCTCGTTTTTGAGAATAATCAGGTTCCCGGCACTCTGCCCACTTTGGCCTGTGAGGTGCCTGTTGTCAGTCACTACTGCTTGGGCTACCCCAGACCCTGGTCTTGTCTGGGCCCCTGTATTGTAAAACATGAAAGTATCACTCCCTGAGCCTGCTGTCAAACAGGCCTTGTAGCAGTAAGTCTTGGTGAGGGAGCCATTCCCTCGAACCTCAATGAAGTGAGGCTGCACCTTGAGGCCATGTGGTATCCTGGCATCAATATTGTTGTTGGCCTGTTTGTACAGTTCTGCGGAGCACTGTTCTCTCACTCCACAGAAGCCTCCACAGCAGGAAGTGCCATATGCAGTGTAGCGGTAGCACTTGATGATGCACAGAACGATGATTGCCAAAAGAAATATAAAAGACACTGTGCTTAATGCTATTATCAGATAGAGTGTAATTTCAGAGTATGTCCGAGGGCTCTTAACATGTCTCTGAGTGTCAGGGAGGATTTTAGAAACCCTGTCCACCACAGCTACTGTAATGGCCACAGAGGCTGACAGTGATGGCTCCCCATTGTCATGGACTACCACTGTCAGGTTGAAGGTGGTACCACTCTCATCTCCTATCTTCCTGGTAGTCCTAATTTCTCCTGTGTGCAGCTCCACTTTAAAGAGGTCCAGGTCAGAAGTCTGTGCTAGATGGTAAAAGAGCCAAGCATTTTGCCCAGAGTCTGAATCCATGGCTATGACTTTGGTGACCAGGTAGCCAGCAGGGGCAGTTCGAGGCACCATCTCAATGGCTGCTGACAAATTGGTTGAGGTAGGGTACAGAATATGAGGGGCATGGTCATTCATGTCCACTACATACACATTGACAGTCACAGTGCTGCTCAGTGGTGGGCTCCCCTTGTCCTGGGCCTCCACAGTCACAAAGAACTCCCGAAACTTCTCATAGTCAAAGGAGGTGACAGCATAAAGACTGCCACTGGCACTGTTAATGGAGACATAGGAGGTGACTGGCAGCCCTTGGATCTCCCTCTCTAGGAGGGAGTAGGTCACCTCTGCATTCTCCTTTTCATCTGTGTCTGTGGCTTGCACAGTACAGAGCAACACCCCTGGCAAATTGTTCTCCTGGATGTAGATGGAATAGGAGTCCTTCAGGAAGCTCGGTGGATTGTCGTTGATGTCAGAGATCTCAACCTTCAGTGTCTGCTGGGATGTGAGCTGAGGAACTCCCCCATCAGTAGCTGTCACTGTGATGTTGTAGGCAGCCACCGTCTCCCGGTCCAGAGGGCCACTCACCAGCAGTGTGTAGGAGTTTCCAAAGCCATTCAGCCGGAAAGGCAGCGTGGCCTCCAGACTCAGGCTCACTTCCCGGTTGCGGCCTGAATCTTGATCATTGACACTGAGTAGGGCCACAAGGGTATTAGGTGCAGCATCCTCGGGCACTGGGCTGTATAGGTCCTTGAGCATCACCTCTGGTGCGTTGTCATTCACATCCACGATGTCCACCAGCACCTTGCAGTGACCGGCCATGGGCACTGGACCCCGGTCAGTCGCCTGCACATAGATCTGGTATGAGGAGGCCTCCTCATAATCCAGTGCCCCACCTACTCGCACTTCCCCGGTACTGGCATCTATGCTGAAGAGCTGTCTCTCCCTGTCCGAGGTGTAGCTGCTCAAGGAGTACCTGAGTTCACCATTGGAGCCCTCATCCGGGTCCGAGGCATTCAGTTTCACCACCAAAGTGCCTGGGGGTGCGTCCTCCCGCAGCTGGACCCGATAAGTGGACTGGTCAAAGGCAGGAGAGTTGTCATTAGTGTCCAGGACGCGCACAGAGATCTGTGCTGTGCCCGTGCGAGCCGGGCTGCCCCCATCCACGGCCGTGAGAACCAGATGGTGCAAGGCAGCCTGCTCGCGGTCTAGGCCCTTACGCAGCACCAGCTCCAGCACCTTACTGTTCTCCTGCAGGGGTTTAAGGTCCAGCTCGAAGTGTTCGCTGGGGCTGAGCTCATAGGTCTGCACGGAGTTGGAGCCCACGTCGGGGTCCTGCGCGCTCTCTATGTGAAAGCGCGCTCCAGGCGCCACCGATTCGCTTACCTGAAGCTGGTAGTCGGGCCGCGGGAAGCGCGGCGAGTTATCGTTGATGTCCAGTATCTCCACCTCCACGGTGCTCACCGCCACGGGGTTGTGCGCCAGCACTTCCAGGCTGAGCAGGCAGCGAGGCCGCTGCTCACACAGCGCCTCCCGATCAATGCGCTCATTGACGAAGAGCGCTCCACTCGTCAAGTCCAGCTCCAGATAGCGCGGGCTGGGCGCACCCAGATGGTTGATGCGCAGGCAGCCCGGCCCCAAGCGCCGCAGCTCCAGCCCCAGCGCCCTAGCCACGTTGCCCACGAGCGCGCCAGGAGCTTGCTCCTCCGGCACCGAGTATCGTAGCTGGGAGGCCGCTGGGCCCGGCAGCAGGACCAGCAGCAGCAGGAAAGACAGCAGCAGCAGCCAGGGCAGGGGCCGCCGGAGTCGTGGATGCTCGGTCGCCCAAGGTCTGGTGCCCGCCGGCTCCATAGCCACCGGCGGCGGCGGAGGCAGCCGGGCTGGGCGGGAGGCAGCAGCTTCGCCAGCCGTCCTCCACGCCCGGGCCCCGCCTCCGCCTGCTCTCGTGCAGCCCAGCGCCGGCTCCTCTACGGCTCGCGCACCACCAAATGCCGGGGGCTGCTCCCCTCGTGGTAGGCCCTTTGCAGGGTTCCGGGCCCCGCCGCCCCCGCCGATCCCCCCATACCGGCTCCTGCGCTCTCCTCCAGTCACTCAGCCCCGCTCCGCCGCCGGCCCTGCCGGCGTAGCTGCTCCTGTAGGAGGGAAAAGGAAGCTGCAGGGGAGGGGGAGAGGGAGGAGTGTTCAGCAAGTCCGGCCCCGATTCCGCACCGAAGTGGCAGACAGCGACCCTGGACTGCCCAGCCGCTCCGGCCCCATCTCCTTCACCCCGATCCCACGGATCCCAGCAGACCGCGGGAAAACGGCCACTCCCTTTCTCCCTGCCCCCACCGTCCTGCTCATCCAGTCTCCGCCGTCTCTTGCCTGCTTAACGGGTCTTGAAAGATTAGTCTGGAGAAAGCAGTTAAATCCCTAGAACTCTGGGTATCACCTGCCTAGGAAAAGATTTCCAAGCGCAATCCAGGAAAATAGACTGAGGGGACTTAGCTACTGTACGGGGACCTGGGCGGTGGCTCAAACATTCAAAGGAAACAAATTGAGGGGAGGCACTCTGGGGCTACTGGGAGGGGAACTGATCATTTACTTGATCCCCACATCTTCCCTGTCACATTCTTAAGTACTGCAGAAAGTGCTTAACTCCTAGGGTGAAGGGGCCCGAGGTGGGGGTGGGGGTGGGGGTGGTAAATGTTGACCTCTTTCAGGGTGCAAGCCTAAAATTAGCATCCTGGGATCCAAAATTCAATTCTGCTTCTAGCCAACTGGCCCTAACTTTCAGCTAGTGCTTTGGCAAATAACCAGTATTTCAGTGTTTCCAATTCTCTTCAAACAATCGGCTCCATGAAGCCGCAGGCAAACCTCTTATTTGACCTGTTTTGATCACAGTGGGGGAAAATTTGGGTAAACAGTTTTAGAGCTACTTCCCTCAAACTTTTCCTAATCTTCAAATCTTTTTCATTTATTACCCAAGACATTTTCTTTCCAGAGTGCTTTAAAAAATTTTTTCTTTAATGAATGGCAATGTCTTCAAGAGCCTGTAAAACCATTAAATCAGGAGAGTTACTCTTGATCTTCCAAGCCAGGTTGGAATTTGAACTCCACTAATGCTTTGCAATAAAAAAAATCTGCTGTTATTAAGCAAAATATGGGAGGCTGAGATTTATCTTACAACAGCCAGCAATTTCAATAGCTGCTGCTCATCTTCTATAAATATAAGGCTCCTATAGACCTCTGTGCCTCTGGGCTCCCAAGACTCCCCGTATTGCTGCAGAGACAACACACAAATTCTGCACAATGAACAAGAAGGCACACGGAGCACAGGAAGTCTTTCTCTGCTGTGTCATTGCCTCTGCTTCTCAGTTCTGAACATTCACTCTTCCCTGGCCCTCTTATCTCTTCCACAGAGGTTTAAAATCTATTGCCCACATGCAAAAAGCACTCACTAAAATGTCATTTCTCTTCCTCACCTCCTGGCATCCTTGCATTTGTAGACCTTCTTTGTGGGTCATTTTCTAGCTATGGACTGGCACAAAGCCAGAGTGAGACCTGGCAATTGGCATGCTTCCCTCTGTGAAGGGAGAGTTGAAGGAGCCAGGGTTGTAATCCTAACACCCAGATTCCAAAGGCCTGGCCTAGCACATCCTTCCTTCCACTTACCAAGTTCACTCTCTAACAACACTTCACAACCTACCCAGTATTATTCCAGAGAAACTCCCAGCTTCCTCCTATCACTGCGGCTTCTTATTTGTCCTCTTTGTTCCCTAAAGGGTGCAGAAAGGGAAGCAGTTTCCATCAAAATCTATTCCTGTCTCCTTTCTTAGGTCTCTGCCTGTTCCCTCTTCTGTCTGCATCCTCCCCAAACATCCCTCAGTAATTCTGTCTCTGTTTGCTGTCTCTGTTTGTGGTAATTTGATCTCAGGGAGCCCTAATCTCTCAAGTGCACAAACTGTAGACCTGGCCTATGTCTTCACCCATTACTTATTTCTGAAAACAAATGGCTTATAAGTGAAATCAAGTAACAAGTTGTCAGGAAAAAGTGACCTTCCCTTCTCTCCTTTTCTCCCAGCCCTCACAGCAGCTGCCACCTCTGCCCACAACTCACTGGGTATTGACCATGCATGGCCCCGTGCCCCTGAAAAGATCACAGGCACTTAAGGAAGAGATTAATGTGACAGAGGCATGGCAATGTTTTTAACAGAAGCCCCTCAATGTCATGTCTCTGTAGAAAAACTGTGGCTTGTCTTTCAGCAATCTCATCATCCTCCTGCAAGGACACCTGCCAGGTTGTCCATTTTGATGCTTCAGGATCATAGACTGCAACTAGTGTTTACTCCCCCAATGACGAGAAGGCAAACACAGCCAACATAATTAGCCTCCTTTTCAAAGACATTGTATAAAGAGATGGTATACTCTATTTTGGGCACTACAATGACTTAGTTCCTCAGACTATTGCACTGAGGCTCCTGCCAACCTTACCAACTGCTGGAATGAAATTGCTCAGACTGTTGTAAAATCCCTTTCTACAAATATTAATAATAATGCCCTGACCACATCATTATGCATTCCTTCCCTTGGAACTTCCTTTAAGAAACAGAATAGAGCTGGGCGTGGTCGTGCATTCATGTAATCCTAGCACTTGGGAGGCTGAGACAGGAGGATCACAGGTTCGAGGACAGCCTCAAGAGTAGTGATACTCTCAGCAACCTAGCGAGACACTGTTTCAAAATTAAAATAAAATAGGACTTGGAGTGTAGCTTGGTGGTAGAAGGCCCCTGGGTTCAATCACCAGTACCACACATACAAAAAAAAAAAAAGAAAAATAGAAGCCAGGTGTGGTGGGACACACCTGTAATCCCAGTACTTGGGAGGCTGAGACAGGAGGATCACAGGTTCTAGGATAGCCTCAGCAACTTAGTGAGACCCTCAGCAACTTAGCAAGATCCTGTTTCAAAATAATAACTAAAAAAGACTGGGGTAGACTCAGAGGTAGAATGCCCTGGGTTCAATACCCAGTAATAAACAAACAGAACAGAACAATGATTAAGAACACAGAATTTAGAATCAGTCACACCCCTGTTAATGACTGTGTGACTCTGAACATGTAACTGAACCTAAGCTTCAGTTTACTTATTTTAAGTGGGGAAAACAATATTAAGTAAAACCAATAGGACTGTTATTATGATTCATGAGATAATGTATATAAAGCAATCTGCACAGTGACTGACAAGTATTATTATTAAGTGCTATTATTATTAAATGCAACAATTTATTATCATCAGACAATACCTTAGCTTATAGTCTATATATGGCTTGGTCCCTTATATAAACACAAATAAGCACCTGTAACTATACGATTTAAGAAATCAGTGATGACAGGCAAGATAAGCGTGCACCGAAGTTAAGCTTTCCCAATGTTTCCTTTCCCAATTATTTCTACAATTTATATTATATTTTGAAAACAGAACAAAAATAGCCCCTTTTCATCTCACCGAGGAAAAGGAACTTCTACTATAAGAATTCCTTCAAGGGATTTGTTAACCTTCAAGAGATTGCCCTTTTTATGAGACACAGAAGTACCTTAGCAACTAAGTATGGAATAGTTCCTAAATATGCTGTAATCTCCAGCACCCAGCATAGAGCTTGTCACAGAGGGGCTCAATTAAGGTTTTTTGAACAGAAAAGTTTACTTGTACAATTATAAATAAAAATAGCCTTTTCTTTACTCTCTCCTTTTCCACATCCTATATACGTACATTTCAAGGTCCAGTTCAAAATCATGAAAGTGTCTATTCTAAACACAAGAACTTTTTCATTTTCTCTTTTCACAGTCTACAGCCTGTTTCTGAATGCTGACATCTGTCATTCTTTAATTCATACAAATACTTTACATTATCTTTTCCACCGTAAGCAACCTAAAAGCAGGAGCCTCGTCTTAAACTTTTTGTTTTTTTCAGTGCTGGGAATCGAACACAAGGCCTCACGCATATAGGCAAGAGCTTTACCACTGAATTATATCTCCAGCTCTGGGGTCATATTTTATATTTGTGTCTCCTTCACAATGTAGGAACCCTTATAGACTCTAACTGCATGTGAATTGTTTCTTTATCTTCAGATACTTTTTTTGTCTGTGTGTGTGATACTGGGGATTGAACCCAGGGGCATTCTGCTTCTGAGTTACACCCCCAGCCCTAATTTTATTTTTAGTTTGAAACAGGATCTCACTAAGTTGTGGCGGGCCTTGCTAAATTGCTCAGCAACACAGCGAGGCCCTCAACAACTTAGTGAGACCCTGTTTCAAAATAAATTAAATAGGCTGGGGGTATAACTCAGAGGTAGAACACCCCTGGGTACAATCTCTAGTACCACACACACACACACACACACACACACACACACACACACACACACAAAACGCTATTGATATTTGGCTGAAGTGTTTGAAAATTGATTAGAACAAACAAAAGGGACAAAGCCATCTTTGGATGAGTAACAAAAAGGGAGGATAGGCTAAACCAATTGTACAATATTAACAGATAAAGTCAAACTTTACTTCTTTATCCATATTCTTAATTAAGCTGGCCTAACAAGAACACTAGATTATTAAAAGTACTGGGATTACAGGCATGATTAAAAAAAATGGTTAAGTAGACCATTGATCAATGAAGATCAATGAAGAGATAGGAAAGATTAAAATGATATAAGTCAACTGTCTATAACCAGATAAATGGTCTTCCAAGGTACTAAAAAAACTTACCAAATTTCCTGTTATCAAAAAATGCCATTGAATTTGATATAAATGCCTTCAAAGTTCTAATATTACTAAAGTGATTTTTTCAGAGTTTTTTAAATATGCTTTTATTGGTGCATTATAGTATCACATCATAGTGTGAGCACTTAGACATGAAAGCATTCTTACTAGGAAATACCTTGGCCTAACTAAAAACTGTTAACTTCAAACCTACCACATGGACCTAAAAGTTTTTTTCAAATAGGTATTTTAGATTTTCATTTGGCAGACTCATTGATGAGGAGTCTGAGAGTCCATGGAGACATTAAACATCTAGAGTCCATCTAGAGTCCATGGAGACATTAAACAAAGTCTCCCAATATATCCATGAGACAAGATGAAGAAAGAAAGGCTGCACAGTATAAAGTTAGGTGACTCCGTAACTGAAAAACAGTGCCAAAGAGTGTTTATTAATGGAAAACTTCAATCTGGAAGGAGAATTCTAATGGGGACTGTAGGGATCCACCTTTGGTCTTATCCCATTTAACATTTTATCAGTGATTCAAGGAGGCAGCAAGCATCCAGTCCAATCCAGCAGCAAATTGAGCTCTTCCAGAACAAGAATCATCATGATCTAGGTTATGCTATGTTTTGTTTGTTTGTTTATTTTTATTTATTTTTTGTAGGGCTGGGGATTAAACTCAGGAGTATTCTACCTGTGAGCTACACCCCCAGACCAATTTTTAAAATTTTTTATTTGGGCTGGGTGTGGTGGCGCACACTTGTAATCCCAGTACTTGGGAGGCTGAGACCAGAGGATCCGTGTTCCCAGCTAGCCTCAGCTACTTAGGCCCTCTGCAACTTAGTGAGACCCTGTTTCAAAATAAAAAGAATAAAAAATAGGGCTGGGGGTGGAGCTCCGAGGTAGAATGCCCTGGGTTCAATCCCCAGTACCGCAAAAAATAAATAAATAAATAGATAATTTTTTTATTTGGGCCGGGCATGGTGGCGCACACTTGTAATCCCAGTACTTGGGAGGCTGAGACAGGAGGATCACAGGTTGAAGGACAGCCTCAGCAAGTAGTGAGACTCTCATCAATTTGGTGATACCCTGTTTCAAAATAAAAATAAAATAGGGCTGGGGGTGTAGCTCAGCGGTAGAATGCCCCTGGGTTCAATCCTCAGTACTACAAAATAATTTTTTTTTTATTTGGAAGCAGGATCTCACTAAGTTGCTGAGGCTGGCTTCTAATCTACAATCCTCCTGTCTCAGCCTCCCATGTACTGGGATTACAGGCATGCACGACCACACCTGGCTTATGCTATGTTTTTAATTCACTAAAAGTAGTCCCAATATTCTATTTGAGATTCAATACATGCCCCTATTTTATTTTTGTGTTTCAGCTCACGTCTGGCTTCTAGTATTGCCATTAAAACCCATTCCAAGTTTCCATTCATCACTTAGGACCTCTTATTTTAATAGAAAACCTTGTTTGGCCCTGTTTCTCCAAATTCTTGGGATTTGGGCCACAGAATAAAATAAGATGGGAATTTGGCACTAAAGATTATCCTTGTTTCCAAAGTGGGTTTTAGCCAAAGCATTCATTGATTATGAATATATATATATATATATACATATATATATATATATATATATATATATATATATATTTGTATATGTATATGTATATGGGGAGAGAGAGAAATACTGAGATTGAGATTGCTGAGGTACCTTGACTTTGAATTGTTTTCCAAGATATGACCTGAGCTCAGTCTATATGAAGGCCCAGTCACTACTTTCTTTACCTATTGTGTTTGCTGCTTAGAAAAAAACAAATGTACACAATTCTCAATATGAATTCTCCATTCATATATCCAGAGTATCAAGTAATTAATGGCCTTTATATCTTAATGTCTTAAGAGTTAAACGTTTATATATTATTTCTGTAAATATCTAGTCTCATTTAATCCTCATGAGAGCCTAATAAGGTTGGTATTGATGAAGACACTGGATTCCAAAAAAGGTGGATTTTCAGGATGTTATTTTCCCCACGCCCCAGTTTTTAATGGTCTGATATAACATCTGACTGCTACACCTGTATCGACTTAAGAAAATTGTTGGTCACAAGCTGTTAATTTCAAATCTATTTTATGGAATCCTGTTTAGTTGTTTTCACAACTACAAATTGCTTTCTTTTTTAGAGACTTCAATTGGATCATCTATACATGTATTTTAAATGGTTGGCCTCATCAAAATCATGATATAAAAAAGATTTTTAAGCCGGGCGTGGTGGCGCACGCTTGTAATCCCAGTACTTGGGAGGCGGAGACTGGAGGATCCGGCCAGCCTCAGCTACTTAGTGAGGCCCTCCACAACTTCGTGAGACCCGGTTTCAAAATAAAGGATAAAAAAATAGGTCCGGGGGTGTAGCTCGGAGGTAAAATGCCCCTGGGTTCAATCCCCGGTACCGCAAAAAAAAAAAAAAAAAAGATTTTTATTTCATATCCCAACCTCTTATTTCAGCACTATCTTCCCACCTACAATATTCTGTGTAACTAATGGGGTTTTACAAATGACTTTGATTTCTGAGATATAAATCCCACTCATGTATTCCTTGTGACAAATTTTGTTACATAATTCCTTTAGCAGTTATGTGTGCAGTACTAGATGGAGTGGGTAAAATATAAGTCCTCTAAATTAGTCAGGTTAAAATGTATGTTTTTATGAATATTAAAAGATACATTGATGAGATAATTAATGATGCCTAAAACCTTTCCTTATCAAATATTATTTTATTGATATTATTTAGAGCTGGGTGCAGTAACACATGCCTATAATCCCAGTGACTCAAGAGGCTAAGGCAGGAGGATTGCAAGTTCTAGGCCAGCCTGAGCAACTTAGCGAGACACATCTCAAAATAAAAAGAGCTGGGGATGTAGCTCAGTAGTAGAGCACCCCTGAGTTCAATCCCCAGGACCACAAATAAATAAACATGTAAGTTATTTAAAAATGACTTGCATGTTCTTCAGTTTTGCTCCTGTGTTTTCTCTCTTTTTTTCTATTATAGCAGAGAAAGCTGACTACACTTAGATGACAGAATTTAGAAGAAAAATCTGATTTTATTTATATAGCATCTCTGAACTTATGGTCTCAAAGATCTTAAAGTCATTTAGCTTGATGCATTTACAATAGTATGTCTTGGTTGGTACCAACTCTAGCTTTTCAGTCAGTACAGAATAGAAAAAATATACAAAACTCCCCAATCAATCAATAATTTGTGACTTTTCTTCATCAAAATATATTGGCCAAATTTCTTTTTTTTTTTTTTTTTGGCAGTACTAGAGATTGAACCCAGGGGCATTCTACCTTCAGGCTACACCCCCAGCCCTATTTTTATTCTTTATTTTGAAACAGGGTCTCACTAAGTTGTGGAGGGCCTCACTAAGTAGCTGAGTCTGGCCGCAAACCCAGATCCTCCTGTCTCAGCTTCCCAAGTGTTGGGATTACAAGCATGCGCCACCACGCCCGGTTTATATTGGCCAAATTTCTAATAAATCCAGTAAACCAAAGACAATTATGGTGGTAACTTTAACTAAGCTATAAGAATTGAAACCTAACTAGAAATACAGAGTAGATTTCGAACAGAACTGGGTAAAATTCTCTTTCCCTCTTTTCATTTCAGTGTTACATCTATTATAACAGAGTTGTCACCCTCAGATATTCAATATATGTGTATATATATTGCGGTACCAGGGATTGAACCCAGGGGCGTTCTACCTCTGAGCTACACACCCAGTGGCTTTCTGCAGTACTTTCAAGCTGAACTAGTATTCCCTTAATCCAACTATCATAAATTCATTTAAAATCTCAACTGTATATGAAACGTTTATTGGTACATGAATCAATGTACACATAGAACATATTGAACAGCCATGCTTATAAGATATAAAGATTTAGTGCTCCTTAAAGGGGATTTTTCAAATTACAAAGTCATTCTTTCCATGGATCAATAATGATATCTGATAACCTGTTTAAAAAGTAGCAACAACCCTGATAAAGTCAGGCTATGAGTTTTCTGTGGCTCATTTCGATTTTTTTTATTTATTTCATTTAGGTTCTATTTATTTCATTTAGGTTCAATAATATTAAAAATCTGTGCTCTTTGAACAAAATTCAATTCATTCAAAATTGTTAAAAGTAATAAAAGTGGAACCAGGTGAGGTGGTGCACACCTATAATACCAGTACTTGGGAGGCTGAGATAATAGGATTGAAGGTTCAAGACCAGCCTCAGCAACTTATCAAGACCCTCTTTTTTTTTTTCTTTTGCGATACTGGGGCTTGAACCCAGGGGCATTCTACCTTCGAGCTACACCCCCAGCCCTATTTTTTATCCTTTATTTTGAAACAGGGTCTCACTAAGTTGCGGAGGTCCTCACTAAGTAGCTGAGGCTGGCCACGAACCCGGATCCTCCAGTCTCAGCCTCCCAAGTACTGGGATTACAAGTGTGCGCCACCATGCCCAGCAAGACCCTCTTTCAAAATTAAAAATAAAATAGGGCTGGGGTGGAGCTCAGAGGTAGAAGACCCCTGGGATCAATCCCCAGTACAAAAAAAGTAATAAAAATGAAAGCCCTTTAAAATTGTATTCCCCTTGTAGACTAAATCATTAACAGATAATTGTATATTCTTCCATTGTATATTCTTTTATCTATACATATATACAATTGTATATTCTTTTATCTATACATATATAAATATACACACTTAAATATTTTACCAAAGCCTTTATTCTTTTTATTATATATTTCATTTTTAAATACTTTTATTGGTGCATTATAGTCTCACATCATAATGTAGTTCAGTGACAGTGACATACATGCACACAGCACTTGGTGAGTTTTCTCCTGTCTCCCTCCCCATTCCCTCCTCTATACAGGTTATAGGGTTGGCATTGGTATTCTCACATATACAAAATGTCAATGGAAGTGATTCCTTCATTAATTCTCCCTCTCCTGCCCCCACCACCATCGCCTTCCCCTAGAACACCTCCCTCACTCCACTGGAGTTTCTCCTTCATTATCTAAAGTCCCTCTTGTATTCCGATTACTCCCTAGTTTCTGCATATAAGAGAAAACATATGACCCTTCACTTTCTGTGACTAGCTAATCTCACTTAACATAATGTTCTCCAGGTCTATCCTGCAATGACATTCCTGCAAATGACATAATTTTGTTCTCCTTTATTGCTGAGTAATTCCTGCAAATGACATAATTTTGTTCTCCTTTATTGCTGAGTAAAATTCCATTGTGTATATCCCATAATTTTGTAATCCATTCATCTGTTGATTGAACATCTAGGTTGGTTCCGTAATTTGGCTATTGCAAATTGTGCTGTATAAACATGGATGTGCATATATTACTATAATATTTTGATTTCAGTCCCTTTGGAAAGATATTCAGGAGTGGTATAGCTGGATCATATGGTAGATCTACTCCCAGTTTTCTGAGGAATCTCCACACTGATCTCCATAGCAGCTGCACTAATTTGCAATCCCACCAACAGTGTAAGAGTTCCTATTTCCCCACATCCTTGTCAGCATTTATTGTTGTTTGACTTCTTGATGGTTGCCATTCTAATTGGGGTTAGATGGAATCTCAGTGTAGTTTTGATTTGCATCTCCCTGATTGCTAATGATGTTGAACTTTTTTCATTTATTTATTGGCCATTTGCATTTCTTTTTTGTGAAGTGTCTATTTAGTTCAATTGCCCATTTCTTGATTGGGTTATTAGTTTTTTTAGTGTTAAGACTTTTAAATACTTTGAATATTCTAGATATTAGTCCTCTATCAGAGGAATAGCTGGCAAAGATCTTCTCTCATTCTGTAGGCTCTCTCCTTAGACTCTTGATGGTTTCCTTTGATGAGCAGAAACTTAGTAACTTCACCTTTTAAATTTTAACTTAACATATATGACAGATCTTTTCATGTCAATACTATCTATATAGTAATGCTTCTTCTTAGTAAAGGATACATAATATTCATTGTATTTCATAACTTATTTCACTCCATTATTGAATATTTCGGTACAATTCTGAAAGTCTGTGTATGTACACGTTTATGTGTTTATTCTGAGAAGTGCTCAGTTAAAAGTATTCACAATTAAATTTGTTAGACATGCCAAAATGCTTCCCCAAATTTTTGTACCTGTTTATGCTTTCAATCAATACAAATAAGTCAATCAATTTATTTATAATTTATCTCCAGAATTCTTAGTTCATAGTGTAATAAAGAAACTGAATCATGCTCATAATAATGTTTTGATTTTCTTAACAAAAGCCTCACATTATGATTTCTTTCATATGACTTCCATAAGTACCTAAATGCTCACTGAGAAATTCAGCCCACTTCCCTGAATTTATTTTACTTAAATTGACTAACCCATTATCATGATTTTATCACATCTTTACCCTATGTTCTACATGGTTAACATTTATATATATATATATATATATATATATATATATATATATATATATATCTTTTTTTTTTTTGCGGTACTGGGGATTGAACCCAGGGGCGTTCTACCTCTGCGCTATACTCCGGACCTATTTTTTAATACTTTATTTTGAAACCAGGTCTCACGAAGTTGCGGAGGGCCTCACTAAGTAGAGAAAGAGAGAGAGAGAGAGAGAGAGAGAGAGAGCGAGCGAGCGTGCTGAGGCTGGCCGCGAACCCAGATCCTCCGGTCTCCACCTCCCAAAGTACTGGGATTACAAGCATGCACCACCACGCCTGGCTTAACATTTATATTTTTATGAATATACATCCAGGAAGTCTCTACTAGTGCCTATATGTTGGAGAGTTGGCCCTATATTTTCTTCTAGTGATTGCAAAGTTTCTGGTCTAATTTCTAGGTCTTTGACCCATCTTGAGTTGACTTTTGTGCAGGGTGAGAGATAAGGGTCTAATTTATTCTTCTACATATGGATATCCAGTTTTCCCAGAACCTAACTAGGTGTCTGTCAACAGATGAATGAATAAATAAAATGTGGTATATACACACAATGGAGTTTTACTCAGCCATAAAGAAAAACAAAACTATGTCCTTCTCAGGAAAATGGATGGAACTAAAGAATATCATGCTGTGAGATCAGCCAATTTCAGAAAGTCAAGGGTTGTATGTTTTCTCTCATATGTGGAAGCTAGAGAGAAAATAGGAAACAAAAGGGACTTCAGATAAATGAGAGAAACCAGTAGAATAGTAGAAGGGGATTGAAGGTGGGAGTTGGGGAGGGGGAAAAGGAGGATGGAGAAAAGTAACAGTTCAAATAATGTTTTGTCCATATATGAAGGTAACACTACCAATGTTACTAAATATAAGAGAAGGGAGAGAAGTGGGGGATACAGAGGGAAACACACCAGAGATACGTGCATGTACATTTGTATCACTTTGAATCTCACTATGATGTATAATTACAATGCATCAATAAAAGTATAAAAAAGAATATACATTCATTGATACGTAACTCTCCAAACTTCATTTAATCCTTTAGCCAGAGATAAAGAAATTATAAAATATAATTCTTGGATAAATGAAATGGTTAAGCAAAAACTTAAAATGTAAGGTCTGAGGCTGAGTCCAGTATATCTTAGCTAATAACAGACCATTCCAGATATAACAGCTGTAGCCTCTAGAAAACAGGAGGAGAAGGTGGTTAATGGGTACAAAATCTCAAGTAAAAAGGAAGAATAAGCTCTAATGTTTTAGAGTAGAACAGGATAGCAATAGTTAACAATAACCTTTGTATATTTCAAAAAGGCTAAAGAGAAGTTTTTAAATATTCTCACCACAAAAAATGATAAATGTTCAAGATGATGGATATACTAATTACTCTGATTTGATCATTACACATTGTATACATGTATTGAATATATCACACTGTACTCCATAAATATGTATAATTATTATGTGCCAATTAAAAATAAAACGAAAATACATAAACTATCTGCAGGCCCTTGAGAGTACAGTAGTCCCTGCTTACCCATGGTTTCACTTTCCAGAGTTTCAGATGCCTGTGGCCAACCATGGTCTGAAAATGCAGTACAGGAAAATAAGGGATTTGAGAGACAAAGAGAACAGTCACATAACTTTTATTGCAATGTATTGTTATAATTCTAGTTTATTATAAGGTCATTGTTAATCCCTTACTGTGCCTAATTCATAAATTAAATTTTACTATAGGTATGTTCACACAGGAAAAGTAGCATATGCAGGCAGATCTTCTTTTACCGTGCTTCATATTTATTGTACTCTGCAGACAATGTGTTTTGAACAAATTGAAGGTTTGCTGCAACCCTGGTTCAAGCGAGCTTATCTACATTGTTTTTTCAATAGCTGAGATAATCATTAGCATTTTTAGCAATAAGGTATTTTTAATTAAGGTATGTACATTGTGTTTTTTAAACATAATGATATTGCACACTTAATAGACTACAGAATAGTGTAAACATACTTTTAATTTTTTGTGGTACTGGGGATTGAACTCAGGGGGGTTCTACCACTAAGCTAAACCAATCCCAAGACTTTTTATTTTTTATTTTGAAACAGAGGCTCACTAAGTTGCTGAGGTTGGTCTCGATCCTGCAATCCTCTTGTCTCAGCCTCCCATGTACCAGGATTATAGGTATGTGACACTATGCCTATCTAACATAACTTTGTGTGTGTGTGTGGTACTGGGGATTGAACCCAGGGGCATTCTACCTCTGAGCTACACCCCCAGCCCTATTTTTTATTTTAATTTTGAAACAGGGTCTCGCTAGGTTGATGAGAGTCTCACTACTTGCTGAGACTGTCCTCAAACCTGCGATGCTCCTGTCTCAGCCTCCCATGTACTAGGTAAAGGCATGCACCACCATGCCTGGCTTTAACATAACTTTTATATGCACTAGATAAACAAAAAACTCATGTGGCTCACTTCATTGCAATATTTTCTTTGTTGCAGTGGTCTGGAACTGAACCTGCAAAATCTCTAAGTACGACTGCATAGGTTTTGGTACCATACATGGTTTCAGAAATCTGCAGAATGTCTTGGACTTTATCACCCATGGAAAAGAAGGAACTACCGTGAATAAAAGTAGGCAGAATTGGTGAAGGGGGGGCAGAACTTCAGAAAAGGATCAACATGAAATGAGTTTCCTATTTTTATTGCTTTGGTCTGAGGGCAGATCGAGGGTGTGGCATAGCATGAGGAAGCTAAAACATGATACATAATGCTTAAGTGTTTAATCTAGGAATGGAAGATTTTTCTACATTCAAAAATTAGCTGATATAATCCAACATTGTAGTAGGGTAAAGGATAAAATCATATTCTCATCTCAATAGATGGGGTGAAGCATTTAACAAAATTCAACTATTCATGAGAAAACTTTGACCACACTAGAAAGAAAAGGGAACTTCCTCAATTTTATATAGCTTTTATGAAAAACCATGGCTAACATAATATTTACTGGTAAAACATGGAATACTTCCCCCTAAGATAAAAAAATTGTGCAAGGATGCATGCTCTTACCACTGTTATTCATACTGTACTGGAGGTCCTGACCATTGCAAAAAAGCAATAAAAAGAAATATTAAATATGAAGGTTGGAAAGAAAGAAGTAAAGTGGCTCTATTTACAAATGATGTGGTTGTTTACTATGAAATCCTAAGGAATCTATGAGTCCTAAGAAATCAAGTACTAGAATAAAAAATGTGACTCAAGAGGTCTCAGTATACATGGCTAATAAATAAAAATCAACTGTTTTATATACTAGAAGTAAGCAGTTGGAAAATGAAACAATTTTAAATTCCATTTATAATAGAATTTTAAAGACCATAAAATATTTAGAAATAAGTATAACAAAAGACTTTCAAAATGTCAACACTCAAATCTGTAGAACACTTATGAGAGAAACTTGGGTTTTTTTTAAACCCAAGTTTATGGAGGTATATGTGTTCATGGATCCAAAGACTCATTATTAAGATGTCAATTCTCCCCAAATTGAGCTACAGATTCAACACATTCCCTATAAATATTCCAGCAGGATTTTTTGTAGAAATTGACATGTTAATTCAAAATTTACATAAAAGTGCAAATGATCTAGAATAGCCAAAGAAATTTTACAGTTTAAATAATATTATGTCCATATAAGAAGGTATTACTACCAATCTAACTAAATGTATGTTTGTATCATTTTGAATCTATGATGTATATTATGATACACCAATAAAAGTATTTTTTGTGGTACGGGGGATTGAACACAGGGGCTTTCTACCTATGAACTACACCCCCACCCCTATTTTATTTTTTATTTTGAAACAGGGTCTCACTAAGTTGCTGAGTACCTCAATAAATTGCTGAAGCTGGTCTCGAACCTGTGATCCTCCTGTCTCAGTCTCCTAAGTACTGGGATTACAGGCATACGCCACTACACTGGCTCTCTTTTTGTTTCTTTTATCCTGGACAAATTATCTGGAGGTACTTGATAATTCTAAAAGAGAAGTCAAAAACAAAAGGAAATTCCATATCCTTAACTGCATATTGTTGCTCATTTAAATTTAGGTTACTTAATATAATAATAATATAATATAATAAATTTAGATTAATATAATAATGTAAATCTGGAGATTTACATTTTCTATGTATTTTTTTGTTTTATTTTAGATGCAAAGCTATTGATGTTATAAACAAAAAGTAAAATCTTTTTGTTTAAATCAAAAACTGATTTAAGGTTATTCTAGTCATGAATTTCTCTGTGGATATCTAAAAATCCCAAATTAATCTGTTTAGTAGGAGAATATTAACTATAACATAGGAAAGAAAACAAAGTAAATTTAATCAAACCACTCTAGGTATATATAGCCTTCACTAGAGTATTTCCAGAGAGCTATAGATAAAATATTGACTAATTGACAAATAAATTATAGACTTAAAATGAACAATATACTCCAAAGAAGAGACAAATCCAAGTGAGGCAGATGACCACTGAAATATGTACGGGTAAAATTTTCACAATTTATCGCTCTGCTCATCTAAATAGGTTGAATAATGAGTACTAATTTCAACTCCTTAGTAATGTACTAATTACAAAGAAAATAAATCTTCTTGTTCAGTGATAAAATTAATATGAACAAAATATCTGTAAGCCCAAGGGGGACAGATTATGAAAACCACCATAAAAGAAGCAGAAGCTAATGTTTTATGTTATGTTATATTATCAAAATTCTAAGGGTCTTTGCTCTTCACTGAGTACTATGGTAATTCAGACTGTTTGATTTTTATTTTTAATATGCTTTTATTGGTGCATTATAGTCTCACATCATAATGTAAATCATGCTGACAGTGACATACATGCACACAGTACTGGAAGACTGATTTTTAGATGAAAGAAAGTTGAGAAGTATCATAGGTCAAAAATTGTAATTCACAACACACTAGTATACATACAACATAGCTAAAATCTTCCTGATAGTTGTAGAAATGATTTCCCGATACATGTAGAAATGATTTCTACAGTAACCAGGAAAATTGTGATCTTCAAATTATTAAACCACTGATTAAATCATTTAAAGTAGGAAATGTTCCTTCCCACAGCCTATGAGGCCTCAGCCCTTTAATTAGCAACCCTTCTAATCTCCAACCTTCCTCTTTTGATCCGGATGAAGCACCCCTTCCTGGATTTTTTCATATACCTGCTACTGCCTTTTTTCCCCATTACATAGTAGACTTCAGACCTTAAAATGTGTTCCACAAAAAGGCTGGGTGTGGTGGCGCAAGCTTGTAATCCCAGTACTTTGGAAGGCGGAGACCAGAGGATCCGGGTTCGCAGCCAGCCTCAGCACTCTCTCTCTCTCTTTCTCTCTCTCTTCCTCCCTTTCTCTCTCTCTTCCTGTTTCTCTCTCTTTCTACTTAGTGAGGCCCTCCGCAACTTCATGAGACCTGGTTTCAAAATAAAGTATAAAAAATAGGGCCGGGGGTGTAGCGCGGAGGTAGAACACCCCTGGGTTCAATCCCCGGTACCGCAAAAAAAAAAAAAAATGTGTTCCACAAGATTTTGGTCTTATTCCTCCCTTCCCCAAGCAAACACACTTTATACATTGCTTATCATTTTATCCATACTCCAGCTTCAAGATGATTCAAAAATCTATCTTTAGAATCCAGCCTCTCTCAACAAATTCAATCTATTTCTATCTCTACTTAGATGACATTTCCAAAACTGAACTCATCATTTCCATAAACCTTAATAGCATCTATTGTGTGTGTGTGTGCATACTTGTGTGTGTGTGTACATGCGTGCGTGTGTGTGTGTGTGGTGTACTGGGGATTGAGCCCTGGGGCATTCTACCACCGAGTTACACCCCCAGCCCTATTTTTTATTTTTCTATTTTTTTGAAACAGGGTCTCATGGGTGTCTTACTGCTTGCTGAGGCTGTCCTGGAACCTGCAATCCTCCTGTCTCAGCCTCCCAAGTACTGGAATTACAGGCGTGTACCACCATGCCCCAATTCTATTTGTTATCTTACTATATCACCCACACTTAGTAACTAAGCCTTCTCAGTTCTTTCCTTTATGTCACATTGAATTAATTTCTTCTAACTTTGGCTTAAATCTCCATAATTTCTTACCTGAATACTTTAGTAGCAGTCTAATCTGCCTTCCTCCACTCTGGTCCTATTCAATAGATATTATAAAATATTGCTAATGTCATTCCAAAATTTGATTCTGATAATGGAATATCTACACTTTAAACTCTTTCCTTTTTTCAATTTTTTCTGTATGCTTATTCTTATTCTAATTTTTGGGAAAAAAGTTGCCATGTTAAAGCAAAATAACCCCATTAAAATATTTATTGACACAGGGCCAAATAAAACTAAGATGTGGAAATATATTTTTTAAATATTCTATCTAAGATGAGCATGGTGGTGCACACTTGTAATCTCAGTACTTGGGAGGCTGAGACAGGAGGATTGCAGGTTTGAGGCCAGCCTTAGCTACTTAGTGAGGCCTCCACAACTTAGTGAGACCCTGTTTCAAAATAAAGAATAAAAAATAGGGCTGGGGGTGGAGCTCGGAGGTAGAATGCCCCTGGGTTCAATCCCCAGTACCGCAAAAAAAAAAAAAGAATACAAACAATATTAAATACTAGCAAGGTGGGGAAATAGGAATACTTCTACTGTTTATGGGACTGCAAATTAATACAACCACATGGAAATCAGTATTAAAGTTCCTCAAAAAACTAGGAATGGAACCATCATATGACCCAGCTGTACCACTCTTCAGTATCTTTCCAAAAGAATTAAAGTCAGAATACTATAGTTATATATATGTCTACCCATGTTTATAGCAACACAATTCATAATAACCAAATTATGGAACCAACCTAGGTGTCTGTCAACAGATGAATGGATAACAAAAATGTAGTATACACACACAAGGGAATTTTACTCCTCCATAAAGAAGAATAAAATTATGTCATTTGCAGGAAGATGGATGGACCCAGAGAATACTATACAATATTTTTATTTTTTAGAACTTAATTGGTGCAATGTAAAATACTCCTGCTCCACTCTACTCCCTTGCTTCCCATATTGCCCATTAATATTTTACTAAAGAGACATGCTACATGGGAAGATTTCCCTGCCTGCCCCTGCCTTCCAACAAACACCTTACTGAGTTGGTTACTTCCCCTCTGAGTGTCTTTGGTGGTATGGACTTATTTCAATTAGAGTTTGAACCTGAATGCATTATAATTGATGGTTTGTTTATTGTGAGATTGTGTGTGTGTGTGTGTGTATGTGTGTGTGTGTGTGTGTGTGTGTATAACTGGGGATTGAATCCAGGGGCATTCTACCTCTCAGCTACACCCCTGGCCCTATTTTATTTTCTTATTGTAAAATGGGGTCTCACTAAGTTGCAGAGGACCTCGCTAAGTTGCTGAACTGACTGTGAAGCTGCAATCCTCCTGTCTCAGCCTCTCAAGTACTGGGATTACAGGCATGTGCCACCATGCCCAGCTGTGAGATATCTTTTAATGATACGGTTCATGTCTTATTTCTCTCTACACTTTGAATGTTGTGTGCTCAAAAAATATATGCTAGATGGAATGACTAGGAAGAGAAATATGGAAATTGTTTTGTGTCAAGTAAAGTCACAAATACCACCTTTAATAAAGATTGCTTATGTGAATGTTTTAGGTAAAAGCACCTACTCTTTAGTTCAATACTAAATATTTCATAATAGATCTTATATCTGAATTATATTTCCCCAAAATCAATAAGAGATAGGAATCCCCTAACAATGTTTAGAGAAAATAAAGATACTCTCATTTTCAAAAGAAAAGTAATTCAAATATTTTAAGATATATATAAAAGCATTTCAATATTGCTTAGATACTAGTCTTCTGGTGATAAAGGTGTATGATAAGTAATGTCAAATAATAGCAGCCTAAATTAGTCACAGCAGCTATCCTACTGAAAGCAACTAAATATTCTGGAAAAATAAAGACAATTATCTTTGAATGCCCTGGAAATCTGACAAGATAATAGGGAACTGCTAGGACAAATTCTGAAAGAAACAAACTCAGATGAGCAGAATATTGAACTTGCTTTCTGTTTGGAAACCATTTTCTAATACAAACTTGGACATAAATTCAAATAAACATGGGGTGAAGAGGACAGAAATTAAGAACTAGTATGCACCCAAAATTGGGATTCTTATAGGATCTCCAAACTTCATTAATCTAGAACTCCAAAGGACTAAATTCTCTAGCTAATAGTATATCAAAACTGGATCTATCTATTCTCCATCCCAGAAAACTGCTGAGGAGTTTGAGTTCACACTAACCAAAATAGAAGGAAAACAAGGAGGAAAAAACCCCACTGATACTATATGTCCTGCATATTTTCAGCTGGAAATACACACTGATTTACAAGCAGTGGTATTCAGACACTGGCAGAAGTAAATAAAAATCTAGCCTGAGCCAGCTGTGGTGGCGCACACCTGTAATCCCAATATTTGGGAGGCTAAGGTGGGAAAATCACAGGTTCAAGGCCAGTCTCAGCAACTTAGTGAGACCCTGTTTCAAAATAAAAAAGGGCTGAGGGTATAGCTCAGAGGTAGAATGCCCCTGGATTCAATCCCCAGTACCAAAAAAACAAACCCCAATCTATCCTGAAGGAAAGTACAGTCATCCAAGATCTCAAGATATCCTCACAAATACTATTTTCAGGGTAATGACCATCACAAGTCAAAGAATACCTGGCACACATGAAAATATGAAGCTGTGAGTAAAAGTCAGCTGAATAACATACAGCAGAAACATACCTGCAGAGTTCAGACTCTGAAATTATTAGATGGAGATTTAATGTAGTTAAGGAAATAAAAGGCAAGCTTAAAAACATTTGCAGGGAACAGAATACTAGAAAGTGTCACAGCATATTTGAATAATAATAGTTAGAATTTTCTAAATGAGAAACATAATAACCAGCTGGGCATGGTGGTGCACACCTGTAATCCCAGTACTTTGGAGGCTGAAACAGGAGGATTGCAGGTTGGAGGACAGCTTCAGCAATGTAGCGAGACTCTCGGCAACCTAGCAAGACACTGTTTCAAAAACAAAAATTAAAAACACTGGGGGCATAGCTTGGAGGTAGAATGCCCCTGAGTTCAATCCCCAGTACTACACACAAAAAAACACAATAACCAAAATTAAAAATTCACTGGTGATGCATCTCAGTGATAGAGTGCTTGCCTAGTATGTGCTAGGCCCTGGGTTCAATCCCAAAAATACACACAAAAATATTTAATTTAAAGGTACTTTTAACAAAACATTGGACACACAATAAGACAAAATTAGTAAAAAAAAAATAAGAAGAAACTACTAATAAAGCATCACAATGATAATGGAAAATTATTCCATTAGATAATAAGTATTCTAGAAGATAATGAGGAGATAACTTTAATGTAACAAAAAGAAATAAATGCCAATAAATGCCAACCTGGAATTCTACACCTAGGGAAAAATTCTATTCCCCAAATGACATGAAAAATGTCACCCTTAATATTTCATGCAAACAAAACCCATAATAGTTCATCACCAGCACAAGTAGAAATAAATCATGCTGATAGTTTTAATTTAGCAGGAAGATACTGCAAATTTAAATTTAAATCAAATTTAAATTTAAATCTAAATAAATTTAAATCAAATTTAAATTTAAATCTAAATATAATAGCCTCAAAATATATGAAGAAAAAATTCAACAAACTCCAAGAAGAAATAAGCAATTCACCATTTATAGGGAGGTGTTTAACATAACTTTCTCAGTAAAATAAGCAAACAAAAGGAATCAAAAAGAATATGGAATATTTGAACACTACTATTAATAAACTTGATAATGGCTACATGTAGAACATAACAAGCAATTTCAGAATACTATCTTTTCATGTGCAACAGAACATTTACAAAAATTGGGCATTCACACCCTGAAAATACTATACAATGAGAATAAATGTCATACAACTATATGCAGTAATATGGATATGTTTTACAAATAATGTTTAATAACATACACACAAAACAAATTTGTTATTCCTATTATTCAAGCTTCCTGTATCCTTCTTGATTTTTCTTTTGTTTCCTTGTCCTTCTATTTCTGAGCAAGGTATGTTAAAATGTTCCATTCTGATTACGGATTTCTCAATTTTTGGAGACAGCCATTTTTGCTTAATATAATTAAACATGATAATATTGCATTAAGATTTAAGACTGCTTTGTCTTCCGAGCAAATTGACACTTTTATCATCATGTAATTTCCCTATTTATATCTAGAAGGCTTCTTGCCTTAAAGTCTACTATTACTGATATTTTTATAACTAGCTATATAGTTACTTTTTGATGTGTTTGCACAGTAGCTATCTCTTTTCATCCTGTTATTTTCAACCTTTATTTGTCTTTTTAATAAAGGTGTATCTCTAATAAGTGGCATATGGTTGTTTAATTTGTATCCAGTCTTAATTTGAGTGTTTAGTCTGTAATTACTAATATTCTTGAATTTAAATACTCCATCTATTTGTTTTGATTTATCAATCAATTAAAATTGCCTTTTTCTCATGTTTTACTTACTTTTTTTTTTTGCGGTACCGGGGATTGAACCCAGGGGCGTTCTACCTCCGAGCTACACCCCCGGCCCTATTTTTTTTTATACTTTATTTTGAAACTGGGTCTCACGAAGTTATGGAGGGCCTCACTAAGTAGAGAGAGAGAGAGAGACAGGGAGAGAGAGAGAGAGAGAGAGAGAGAGAGAGCGCACGCGAGCTGAGGCTGGCCGCGAACCCGGATCTTCTGGTCTCCGCCTCCCAAAGTACTGGGATTACAAGCGTGCGCCACCACGCCCAGCCTGTTTTACTTTCTTTAGGATTAAATGAAATTTTATTCCAGTGTCTCCCCACTATTAGTTTATTTGCTGTACATTATTTTAATATTTTTGTTGAATCACCCTAGAAGTTACAACATATATCCTTGCTTTATTAATGTTTAATATAAAGTTGAGCTGGGCATGGTGGCACATGCTTATAATCTCAGTATTTGGAAGGCCGAGACAGGAAAATTGCAGGTTCAAGACCAGCATCCGACACTTAGTGAGACCCTGTTCCAAAATAAAAATATAAAATCAGGCTGGAGGCATAGCTCAGAGGTAGAATGCCCCTCAATTCAATTCCCAGTACCATAAAAATAATAATAATAATAATAATAATAATAATATAAATTTGTACTTTTACTGCTTCTAGGACAATGAAATGGCCTTAGAACCTTTTAATTCTATTGACCTAGTCCCATGTTTTTGTTATTATTCATACACTTCAGCTATTTTTATATTATAAACTCTATGATATATGTGTTATTGTCTTAATCAGTGAATAGTCACCTTCTCTTCTTCCTTACTATATTTCTATGATTCTACCTGGGAATACTTTCCATATATCTAAAGAATTCACTTACTAGTTCATTTGGTACATATCCACTTGGAATATATTACCTCAGTTTTTATTAATTTGAAAACATTAGCCGGGCGTGGTGGTGCACGCTTGTAATCCCAGAAAGTACAAATACCAATAGGAAGAATGTAAAAACATTATTATGGTTCCTAAAACATTATAATGGTAAAAAGAAGTAATTTCAACAACTTTAAAACCATAAACTTTAAAACTTAGATTAAATGCACAAATTCATAGGAAAACATCATTGGCCGAACTGATGCAAGAAATAGAGACTCTGTATAGTTCTATAACTATTACTGACATTGAGTCTATTTTATTTTATTTGTACAATGGATTAAACCCAGGGGCATTCTACCTCTGGGCTCACCTCAGCCCTTTTTACTTTTTATGTTGAAACAGGGTTTCACTAAGTTGCTGAGGGCCTTGCTAAGTTGCTAAGGCTGGTCTCGAACCTGCCATCTTCCTGTCTCAGCCTCCCAAGTACTGGGATTACAGGCATGCACCACCATGCCTGGCTCAGACGTTGAATTTATAATTAAAAACATTATCCTGCAGGGAGAACTCTAGGCCTATAAGCTTTACTCCAAGTTCTTTCAAACATTTATCAGAGGAAAAAAACCCACTGATTTACACAAACTTGCTGTGGTCTGAATGTGTGTGTCCCTCTAATTTATATGCTGAAATCTTTACCCCAAAGATAATGTATTAGTAGGTGAGGCCCTCTGGAAGGTGATTAGGTCATAAAGGCAGAGCCTTCATAAGTGATATTAATGCCCTCATTTAAAAAAAGTTTACAGAAAACTACCTTGCTCCTTCTAAAATGTGAGGACACAGTGAGAGCCTTTTTGTTTTATGAATGAGGAAGTGGACCCTCACCAGAGATGAATCTGTCAGTGCCTTGTTCATCAACTTCCCAGCATCCAGATAAATAAATTTCTGTTGCTTTTGAGCCATTCAGTTTATGGTATTTTGTTATAGCAGCCCAACTGGACTAAGACAAACTCAAAGAATTGAAAAAGTACCTCTTCCCAACTTACTATATGAAGCCAGCATAGCCTTGATACCAAATCCTGACAATAACATACCAAGAACAGAAAACTACAAGCCAATTTCTATAATAAACATATTTTTAAATTCTAAACAAAATATTAGGAAACTACATCCAATGATATAAAGAAGGTTAATATATCACAACCAACATGGGTTTATACTGATTGGTTTAAATTAACCAAGGCCAGATTGGTTTATCATTAATAAATCAACAAAGTTGGGCGTGGTGGTGCACACTTGTAATCCCAGTACTTGGGAGGCTGAGACCAGAGGATCCGGATTTGCGGCCAGCCTCAATTACTTAGTAAGGCCCTCCACAACTTAGTGAGACCCTGTTTCAAAATAAAGAATAAAAAATAGGGCTGGGGGTGGAGCTCGGAGGTAGAATGCCCCTGGGTTCAATCCCCAGTATCGCCAAAAAAAATAATAAATCAACAAAAATAATTCATGATATTAATAAAATAAAAGGATAAAAATATTATCACTTCAACACAGAAAATATGTCATAAACTCAGCACTCATTAATGAGTTTTTTTAAAACTTAGTAAATTAGAAAAGGAAGAGAACTTCCTTAATCTGATTAAGAGTCTGTGCAAAAAATCTAATCAGATATCATATTTTTTATTAAATATTAAAAACCTCTGTGAGACCAGGAATAAGATAAGACTACCCATTATCATCACTTCTATTCAATATAATATCTTTCATAGTTAATGCCTTAAAGCAAGATAGCTACATGTTTAGCAAGTAAAAAATACAAAATAAAACAAAAATAACATTATCTGGAAATGGCATTAACAGCATATGTAAACAATCTAAAATAATATAGGACTTTTAAAATAAATTTAAGCAATGACACTAGATACAAAATTAATATAAAAGTCAGTTACATCTCTATATACCTGAAACAAAAACCAATTGTAAAATTAAAGTTTTAAAAATACCATTTAAAGCTGGGCGTGGTGGCGCACGCTTGTAGTCCCAGTACTTGGGAGGCTGAGACCGGAGGATCCGGGTTCGTGGCCAGCCTCAGCTACTTAGTGAGGCCCTCCACAACTTCATGAGACCCGGTTTCAAATTAAAGGAAAAAAATAGGGCTGGGGGTGTAGCTCTGAGGTAGAACACCCCTGGGTTTAATCCCCGGTACCATGAAAAAAAATGCCATTTAAAATAGCACAATAATATCAGATATATAATAAAAGCTATGCAGTGTCTCTACACATACTTATGCAAACACACATAATAACTGAGGAAAAATAATAAGCTAAATAAATGGAAGAATGTACCTTGTGAATAGACTGGATGTCTCAATGTTGTCAATGTCAATAAGTCAATATGTCAATAAGTCAAGCCCATATTTTTATAGATTCAATAAAAATCCAAATAAAATATTGTCAATATATCCCATATTTCCTATAGATTCAGTGTAATACCAATTAAACTCAGAGTAGGTTTTTTTATAGAAATTAATAAATTGATGCTAGAACTTATATAGAAATGCAAAGGGTCAAAAATAGCTAAGTTAACCTTGAAGCAGAACAAATTGGGAGAACTTACACAACTGCATATCAACATAAGTTTTATATTTAACACAAAATGGTACTGATAGAAGAATAGACAAATATACCAATGAAATTGAACAGAGTCCAGAAACAGGGAAAATGTAGAGTCACTTTGTTTATGACAAAAGAAGCACTGCAGAGTACACAGTGAGAAAAGGGTGGTCTTTTTATTAAATAGTGCTGTGTGTGTGTAGAAAATCCAACTGTATTTATGCTTGAAACAACTGAATCTTGATTCCTATATTACATTGTATTCAAAAGTAATATTAGAGAGTTTAATATCTAAATGTTCAAGTTAGAATAAGAAAGTTTCTGGAACTAGAACCACTAACCAGAGGTGCTCATTCCAATTTAAGCTTCATTAAAATCAGTAATATTAAGTGTTCAATCTCTGTTTCACTAGTCACATTTCAAATGCTCAGTAGTCACGTGTCTGATATATGCAAATGCAGAAAAATTTTAACAGGTTGGGAAATTCTATTGTACAACAATGTTCTAGAAGATAACAGGAGTTATATTTTCATGATCTTGAAGCAGGCTATGTTTTCTTTAAAAAGATAGAAAGATGCCGGGCGTGGTGGCACACGTTTGTAATCCCAGTACTTGGGAGGCGGAGACCAGAGGATCCGGGTTCATGGCCAGCCTCAGCTACTTAGTGAGGCCCTCCGCAACTTCATAAGACCTGGTTTCAAAATAAAGGATAAAAAATAGGGCCTGGGGTGTAGCTTGGAGGTAGAACGCCCCTAGGTTCAATCCCCAGTACCACAAAAAAAGAAAGAAAGAAGCCAGGCATGGTGGCACACGCCTGTAGGCTGAGGCAGGAGGATCGAAGGTTTGCGGACAGCCTCAGCAACCTAGTGAGACCCTGTTTTGAAATAAAAAGTAAAATAGGGCTGGGGGTCTATCTCAGAGGTAGAATGCCCCTAGGTTCAATCCCCAGTACCACACACCAAAAAAGGATAGAAAGAATACTAAGTAAAAAGAAACTATTGATAAATTGGATCTCATTAAAGTTAGGAGTTTGTATTAATCAAAAAATACCATTGAGCAGCAAGGATTATTTCTACATAGTACTAGAGAGTAACCTTAAATTTGTATTTTTAAGTGAAAAAAAATCAAAGTGGAGAAGAACTAGACTACCCTAAATATACCTTACTTTATAAACTTATTTTTAAACCATGTAAATATTTCACATAATTATTAAAAAATTAAAAAGCAGCCAGGCGTGGTGGCACATACTTGTAATCCCAGTACTTGGGAGGCTGAGACCAGAGGATCCGGGTTTGAGGCCAGCCTCAGCTACTTAGTGAGGCCCTCTGCAACTTAGTGAGATCACCCTGTTTCAAAATAAAGAATAAAAAAATAGGGCTGGGGTGTAGTTCGGAGGTAGAATGCCCCTGGGTTCAATCCCCAGTACCGCAAAAAAAAAAAATTAAAAAGCAAGCCCTAATTTTTTTTTTTTTTTGCAGTACCGGGGATTGAACCCAGGGGTGTTCTACCTCCGCGCTACGCCCCCGGCCCTATTTTTTTATACTTATTTTGAATCCGGGTCTCACGAAGTTGCAGAGGGCCTCACTAAGGAAAGAGAGAGAGAGAGAGAGAGAGAGAGAGCTGAGGCTGGCCGCGAACCCGGATCCTCCGGTCTCCGCCTCCCAAAGTACTGGGATTACAAGCTTGCGCCACCATGCCCGGCAAGCCCTAAATTTGAAAGCAACTTGAAACAAAGGAGCCTAATTCTTATATCTAATTGACGGCTTAACTACAAAAAAGAGGAACTATTCCAAGAGACTTCAAAACACACTATATGTCTACTGGAATAGTCTTACGAATAGAAGTAATGACAAAAATATTAAACTATTACAGTAATCATATTGTTGGTGTAGTGCTGGCATTATTTTCTAAGTCCATTGTTTGGGTAGTTTAGGGTAACAAATGACTAATTATGCTGATGTAAATGAAAACTAGGGTTTGAGGTGTGAGAGAAAGGAGATGCAAATCTAAGACTGATTAAGTTAAATAAAAACTTTAGAATATTGAACTTGAATTAGAAAGATGAGTATGTATTGCCTGTATTTCATATTTTTTAAAAATGGATATCTTATAATTCAGTAATTGAAAATACCTAGAAACACTGACAGATTCTATAGCAATAAGCATGCCTACTGTCCAAATTATATTTCTAAATATCATCTTCCTCTAAAAAGAATGGAAGGATCCACAGAAAATGGCTGATTCTAGGTCTTGGACAGGAAATATTTAAGATGACCTGGACATCTTGTCATACCAGAAAGCAAGGACATGCTCTAAAGATTACTGAGTCATTTGCAAAAGAATCATGATGTCTCCATTGGGAATATTAGCTGACAAGCACAGGGGACCTCTCTGTATTTTTTGCAACTTTGTGTGAATCTATAATTATTTCAAAATAAAAGGTTTAAAACAAGATATGTGTGTACACATGCACGCGCAGGTGCAACGCGCACATACATGCACACAGACTCAGCAACCACTTAAACATAACCCCACTTAGCAAAGCTAGAACAATTTGAGTATTAAGTTTAATAATTGCAGCTGGTGGCACATGCCTGTAATCCCAGTCCTTGGCAGGCTGAGAGAGGAGTATCACAGGTTCAAGGCCAGCCTCAGCAATTTAGCGAGGCCCTCAGCAACTGAGACACTGTCTCAAAATTTTTAAAAATATATAAAATAGGGCTAGGGGTGTAGCTCGGAGGTAGAATGCTCCTGGGTTCAGTCCCCACTACCACAAAAAAGATTAATAATTGCAATGTATTGAGCCATATAGAAAATTTTTATTTTTGATGAATTCACAACACATAAAAAATTCATTGGTTCTTTCTGTAGGACATTAGGGAATTGATTCATTATTTTGAAAATTGCTAAATAAAGAGAAAGAATCAAGCATTTATCTTGCCTTTCCTATGTGAACTATACTTCAGAGTAATCAAATAGAGAAGTTTCCCTTTTCAGAAAGTTAATAAAGAAAGAAGGAATGATAGAACAGTGGTTCTGAAAGTGCAATTTGTGGATCTTTTGGGTGTCTATGAGTTAAAAATCATGTTCAAAATAATGCTAAAACATTATTTACCATTTCCCTGTATTTAAACTTGCACTGATGATACAAAAACACTGAAGGGTAGAACTGGGCACCATACATGGGGCCAAGGTAGTGGCTGCAAGCTGTGCTAGTAGTCATGGGACTCATGATCATGCATTTGCAGTAAGAAAAATGCCAGTACATATGTCATTGATGAGGCACTGAATATTATTAATTTTTCTAAATCTCAACCATTAAGTATACACCTCTTTTAAATATTTTGTATGAAGAAATGGAAATGGGCAATATGCTGAAAGTACTTCTACTGCATACTGAGGAATAATGGTTGCCTTGGGAAATAGCACTTGGTTGTTTGAGTTGCAGGCTGAATTAGGCACATTTTTGTGGAACATCATTTTTACTGACAAGACTGACTGACAAACTATGGGTACTTAGATGTGAGTATATGACAGGTTTTCTCTCAAAAATGAATGGAATGAGCCTTTCATGATAAGAGAAACAACTGACAGTATTTACTGGTATTAAATAATAAAATTCGAGATGATTTTGAATGAGAATTCGACTTTTGGGAAACTTGCATCCACTACTGTGAGCTTCCAGAATCTTGATACTAAAAGAGTTTCTGATGAGGTCAGTGGGCAGTATGAACAGATGTGATTTTTTGACATTGAATAGTAAAGTGTGTTCATATTTGGAAGATCTGCATAACTCAGTGAATCTGTATTTCCAAATGACTAATAAACCTCACTTTAAAAAAGTTATACAATGGAACGGAGAGATAAATAGTATTAGCATTTTAACAATCACTTATGAAAACTGTTCTGTATTGTATTACTACATTTGATGAAAAAATAAAATCTACAACTAAAACATGAGATACAAGCCATACCACTATAATGATGAAAATTAAAGAAACTGATAATACTGAACATTAAAAGAATGTGAAGTAACTGAAACTCTAAAATGCTGCTGGTGAGAGAGTAAATTGATGCAACTAATTTGGCAAACTGTTGTCAGTATCTATTAAAGCTGAACATACTCATATTTTATAACCAAGCAGTTCCTACTACTAGTTATCTATGCAACAGAAATGTAAATATATATGCAGGAAAAGACATGAGAAAGCCATGCATGGAGGAGCATGGCTGTAATCTCAGTACTTGGGAGGCTGAGACAGGAGGATTGCAGGTTCAAGACCAGCCTCAGCAATTTAGTGAGACTCTCAGCAATCTAGTGAGACCCTGTTTCAAAACAAAAAATAAATAAATAAATAAAATTGGCTGGGGTGTAGCTCAGAGGTAGAATGACTTTGGGTTCAATACCCAGTACCACAAAATAAAGACATGAGAAAAGATATTTACAGCAGTATTGTTCATAAAAGAAAAAGAAAAAACTTGGAAAAAAGTCCATCAACAGAAAAAAATTAAAAACTTGTGCTATATTTATGCAATAAAAATTATGCAGAAGTTTAATGGATAAATAATTGCTACACATACCGTCCTGGAAGAGTTTCAGAAATATAATATTGAGTGAAAGAATCCCAACATAAAATATAACCATATCATATGATTAACGATTTATTATAATATATATGACCAACATACACCCTATGTTGAAATTCATGATAATGCTTACATTTCAAATTGGAAATGTAAGGGGTGCTGGTAATATTCTATTTCTTTACCTCTGTGGTGGTAACATGATTGTGTTGGCTTTGGAGTCTACATTAAGCTATATATTTATGATATATGAACTTTTATGTATGTTATGCTTCAACTAAAATTTTTTAAATAAGATTTTTAAGGCAGATAATGCTATTATTAGTAGGAAATTTACAGCTTTAAAGGCAGATAATGCTATTATTAGTAGGAAATTTACAGCTTTAAATCCATATCTTAGCAATGACAACAGCCTGATAATCGGTAACCTGAAAAGAAAAACTAGAAGACAAATAGTAAATTCAATACAAACAAAATATGAGGAAAGGAGTAAAATTGAGAACAGGAATTAATAAAATAGAAGCAAATATACAACAAAGAGAATCCCAGAAATCTAAAGTTAGGCTTGAGAAGGCAATAAAAGTAACAAACTATTTCCAAATAGGTGATAACAACTAATACCAGGACTGAAAAGGGTACTGTCTCTACAGACTGTGCAAGTGTGAAAAAGACCACAAAGGACATTATAAGCAACTTTATGCCAAAATATTTGAAAGTTTAGATGAAATTAACATCTTTTTACTTGTTATTACTTACTTATTTATTCATTTGGGTTTTCTTTTTTGGTACTGGGGATTAAAACCAGGGGCATTCTACCTCAGAGCCACAACCCCACCTCCATTTTATTTTTCATTTTGAAACAGGGTCTCACTAAGTTGCTGAGACTGGCCTCAAACCTGCAATCCTCCTGTCTCAGCCTCCCAAGTACTGGGATTACAGGTGTGCACCACCATGCCTGGCTGAAATTAACATTTCTAAAAAATAAAATTTATAGAAATGAAACATTAAAAATAAAATACAAGTAATTATATTACTCATAAATACTTTTAATTTCATGATTTAAATTTTCCCAAAGAAAACTTTAGGCACAGAGAACTTCACTGATTAATTCTATTTAAGAAAGCTATATCATCGGTCTTAACAAACATGTACAAAGAACAGAAAAAAAGAAACAAGGAGCTAGAACTTCTAGCTTGTTTAATATAGACAGCATAACCTTGGTACCAAACCCTGATAAGAAAGTGACAGACCAATGTTGACTGGTGAACATAGATGAAAAAGTCCATGATTGGGATGTCATAACCGGTTGTTTTTATTTGGTGTGAACATCATTTTAAATCTAAAGAAAGCAGTGATAGTATTTGCTTTAAAATTCTGAAGAATAACCACGATGTGCTTGGATTCAGAGAGTACATTTTAGGGTATGTCCTCTATGAAAACAGAATATATGTAGATGGCAACCAGATGGCTCCAGGAACAGCCAAGAATTTGGGATGCAGTAGAAAAAAAGAATGCCTTTTTTTTCTCTGCAGTACAGAGTATGTGATTGATTGCATATTCATTCCTAGATTCTAAACAAGTTCCAGGTGAATGTTAATAGTTTGAGAAGAAAAAATTATCCTAATTCTTTTTCATAAGTACAATATAAAAGACACATGTAATTAATTTATATCCTGAACCATTTTTATCCCATCAGTTAAAATTGGGAATGAGAGAAGTGGTTGCCTTTATCATTTAGCTTTGTTTTTGTAAGAATGATTCTTTTTTTT
>PVJS01011074.1:0-46537 GCA_004027185.1 Glis glis | reverse complement strand
TTCCTTCCTTCCTTCCTTCCTTCCTTCCTTCCTTCCTTCCTCTTTTCACTTAAAATCTACTTTCTGGCCACTCTTCCTTCTGAAATTTTCAGATTCAAGTACCTATTTGCCAATTCCTATTCTGAGCAGTGGAAACAGAACATCATATAATAGGCCTGGGCAGTGGGGGAGGTGGACATTATACACAGAATCCCAATGTAATGTGAAAAAGATAAGGTAGGTACTTAGCGTGCTATGGTAACAAATAATTGAACATAATTTAATATAGAAGGAGCAGCCAGGGAAGTCCTTCCTATGAAGTAAGAATTAAATGGGGACCCATTTGACAGATAATAGTTTTCTAGATGAAGAAGGTAGAATGCGGGTGGGTATAGAAAGGCCTAAATGAGGTTCATGCAATTCATTCATTCATTCACTGAGTATTTATTGCCAGTCTCCTCTGTGATGGTCTTAGGTCTCTCCCATCCCACCTGCACTGGCTGCTCATTTGTTGATTTAAAACTGTGATACCTGGGAGCATGCTTGTTAAACCCCAAAGAATACATCTGAATTAGAAATTAACTTTGGAAACAATGAAGGGCAAAATGAAGACTACTTTAGTAGGATGCTATTTATCTGAAGCCTGCTTTGGGGATACTTCTGCTCTTTCCCTTTGGTCTCCATCACAGCAGCTGAGTGGATTTCTGTAAACAAGGGCCTCTTCATTTACATTGCAGTGATGATTAGTGGAGAGGGAAAAATGATAGAAAGAAAGGAAATGAGAGAATGTGTCATTTTTCTTTCTGGTAGCAAAGCAGTGAAATGTGACTTAGGGATCCTCCCTAAAATACTATGTGTCTGACATATGTAACAACATAACTACAACCATTTCTGGTTCTTATTAAAATCTAAAAGGAAAATGATCATTGTTCTTCTCATAATAATCCCAAGAGGATCTTGCCAAGCTGGGCCAGAGGGATTGATTAGTGGTCATTTCATGAAGCATACACTATATATGTACATGTTTTTAAAAGTTAGTTAGTGAGCTATGAAAAATGTATGCTCTAAATATCTGAGTGAAACTTGTTGACATCATCCATTTATAGGAAGAATACAACTTTGCTTACATTATTCAAGATATTTAATATCAAAGCATACTAAATGTTTTCTGCTTTTGGCGATGAAATGAGCTAAGCAGAATCACAGGAACGAGGTGGGAGTTTGGGGAAGGACCATGAATGTCCTTCCTCATTTCAAAGGTCAAAGACAGCATTAATTATTTTTAACTAATGTCTTATTTAACCACATGCAAACTTAAATCAGTTTGGGTCTGACTGATTCAAAGCTCTTCGTTGGTTCCCTGCTCTGCTGCAATAATTGACTAGGTCAGGCTTTGCAAAGGTCAAAAGAATGGACTCAATTCATATTATTTCAGCTAATAATGGTCCTTACTTCAAAATTGGAGAACTGATCTTTCAAAGTCACTTTTACTCTCTACATTCACATGTAATTTCAAATTATATGATAGATGTATCCAAACTCACTTTTTATTTAATTACATTTTAGTAACAGAAGACACAGTGGGAGGGTTTTTAACAAGATGTAGGTTCGTCTAAAAAAAATCAAAAGGGAATTAAGAAAACCATGGGAAACTTGGCATTTAATGGAGTTCTAATGAATGCAATTGGATGTGGGCAATCTGAAGGAAAAAATTTAGGCCGACAGAATGCCAGGCAAGAGAGAAAATGAAAACTATCTTAGGTGAAGTTCAAGCAAAATGTAGAGCCGAGGAGAGTTGGGAATGTTGGCAATTAGGTCTTGGAGGACTCTAAACATCATATGGAAGATTAAAAATATTGCTTTAGAACAAGGGCATCCCTAGACCTCTTAATACCTTCCAGCCAAGCCTGCACCTCTTGTCCAGACTATAGTTTCATCCTAGAATTGCTCCGTTCCCTCCACAGACAAGGTCTCCCACCCATGTCAGTATACACTGGGCTTATTGCAGATTGTCATTTAAGTTGCACATGGAATCTCCCTTCCTTCCCAAAAGCTTTCCTGGCTAATCAGTGGTCACATGATGATTTCTTCTCCAGACTCCCTTATCTAGCCTTGTAACTCCCACGAACTTGCTTACTCTCATCACTCTACAATATACATTTACCCCTTGGCCTGTAGATAATGAAATCTTGATTTAATATGTACATCTGCCCAGTGTTTATTCAGTTGCATGTACATCTTTCAAGTGTGTCCTACAATAGTTTTATCTCTCACATCTTAGATGACAGAGAACATATTTACTTAATGTACTTTGCTATGCCTAGCACATCACTAGGTGTTGATAATATTCAAAAAGTACATTCGATTGTGATACTTTCAACTGTCATTTTAGACAGGATATGTGTGGTACAGGCAAGATAATATTCAGAAAGAAAATCTCTTCTAGAATAAAATTTAACCCCTAATTCCATTATTTTCACATTGTGTCCCAATACCAAATTAACAGAGCCAAAATGAAGTTGAAATAGAGAGTTATGTTATTATTCACATAATGTAAAGTCAGGTCTTTTTGTCTAAATTAAAAGGCTATTTTTACACTAGCTAATCAGAAAGCCTCTGTACCCTCAAGCTAGAATAATAGAGATGGGGCTTATTTTGAAAAGGAAGAGCTTTCCAACAAAGGTCTGTGTACAGTTTAGAGGTACTTTCAAGACCAGGCTGTCCATTTCCATAATAAATATCCTTTATGGTGGATTATTCACCAATCATTCAACCTATAAATCATACTGACTATATTTAAACCTGGATAAGATCCATTTTTTCCTGTGTCAAAATGCCAGCTTGGCTAAATAATCTTACATTTCCAATCATGCTTAAAAAAATCATAAAACTTATGTATGGGATGAGAAAGACATTTTATAGATAATTTTTCTGGCTTCAATACCAAGCACATTCATATTTTTCTCCTAAATCTGAAACCAAATGTTTGGTTTCCTAATATTTTTCCTGCCTACTGGATTTTTCTTTCCTTCTTCTATGTGGTCACTCACAGCCCGGCCTTTGTGTATTCTCCCAAGAAAGAATTGTTTATTTATATTAGCAGTCCTTTCTGGGGCTCCCTGTAGACTCTGTTTCCAATGGCATGTGGAGTTACTAAGCTTTTATTGTTGACAAGTGGTAGGTAGGATCCAAGCTTTCGTGGTTAAATTGTTTATTGATAATTACCTGTTAATTACCCTGCTGCCTGACTCCTGTAATTTACTATAATCACTACTTTCCCTTTCCTTGAAAACCCTGTGCACAAAAAAATAAAAAGTGAAGACAAAAAAATATACTTCCTTACCACCTTTGAAAAAAATGGTTGGTTTCTTAATTAAAACCATTTAGAGTAAGAACATTTCCTCGACATATAATATTTGGACTTGGAAAAACAAGCCAGTGTTATTAATGTGATTACAACTATGCCTAGTAATTGATTTACAACTGGTGAATATAATTTTGGGTGGCGATCACCAAATTAGGTGGCACATAGTATTCTTGAGTCATTGGTATTTAGGTTTATTATAGAATGTTTTCCTTCCTAGAGTTGGCCAGAAATTCTGTACTAAATCAAGCCTTGAAACAAAATAGACTAAATTCTATGTTACTTATCAAAATTTGAAGTTTATTATATAAAGTTTCCAGTATCTAATTTTTATCCCAATGTATTCGTGTAATCCCCTGGATTCCCTGATAGGATGCATAGAGAGACCTTTCCACTTTCAAGAGAGTTACCATTTCTAGGGTCTGGTCATCTCTAACCAGCCTCAGTGTGGGAATATATCAAGACTCTGGCAATATATACCTGACTGCTTCAGTCATCACACTTCTCAAGAAATTCCACCTCATCCCTGCTCCTCAAAGCTCTTTCTGTACCAAGAGTATCTGGCAAAATATCTCACCATTAGTAAATATTAGAGTTAACAATTAAGTCCAACTTTATGGGAATCAAAATCCGCTCTACCAGACAAGCAGCTGGGTTTATCAGGTGTATATTTTTGAAAAGTAATATGCAAGGGATTGGCAGAGAATAATCAAATAAAGTTCTAAAATCACAAACCAAAAAGGCTCTGGAGTAAACACAGCCATCATCCTGCCATTTCTCACCAACTTCCTCTCATTCCTCACCTTTGACTAGGTGATTAAGAATATTCATGTATATTGAAGATAAACATGGTCAAGGTGATCCCAGGAACTCTGTCAGGACCATTGATTAAAAGCAAATTTCACAACTTTCTGTGGTTTATTCTACCCACTTTACCTCGGAAGCTGCACAGAGATGCGTAGCAAGACATCCTGGGGTGCATTATGCCAATTGATGGAGACACTTCTATGGGATTCCCATGTTAGATGCAGTTCTTTTAAAAACATGTCATTTAAAAGCCACAGTGGAAAGAACATAGCATTTAGAATTCAAATAGCTGGAATGAATTCTAGGTTTGACACTTCCTAGGTGAATAAACATAGATAAATCACTTAACTCCTCTGAACTTTGTTTCATCATTTAAAAAACTGGGATTAAGAAATCATAATATTGGTCCAACACATTTATTGACAGTCTTATAATGATGTCAATGATGTAATGATATAATAAATGCACATGAATGCACTTTATAACTGAAAAGCACTATATGATTACAATAATCAGCATTAATCCTAAAAATAATAAGCACTCCTTTAAATAAAGATTAAAAGAAATTTGCTGGACATAGAGAATAAATAGTAGGTCAAAGCTATTTAAATATCTAAGTAAGAGTGGCAATGCACACACATTATAGCATTTCAACAAATATTTTTCCTAGGGGAAGATTAAAGTCAGGAGAGGAAATGGAACGGCTCCGGTTGCTGTCATTGCATTCTTAGTATTTTACTTGGGAGAATGAGCCCTGTCAAATGGAAAGACTGAAATGAATACATTTCTCAGCTGCTTAGCAGATATGTTTTCCAATATAAGCTAAACATTTCAACCAACCTCATTTCCATGTGAATGTTTGCACTCCTGAAAAGATGACGGGAACGTGAAGGGGAATGGGTTGATCTTGGCCCCGGAATTATATGGCTTAGGTGTAAATTTATTCTTAATCTTCAACCATTATGTTTTAACATTCCTAGCTGAAATTTGGTTGAGCTATCAAATTGTTCAAAGGCTGGTTCATGCCACAGCACAGGAACCACTACTAGGAGAAGGTGAAAACCCCAGACCACAACCAAGTCCATCCATAGGGTTTTTTGCCCATGAAGGTTACCACAACATACTTAACATTGTTACAGACAAATTGCTACCATTACCAACCCAAGCAATTGTGTTCTTATGTTTTTAAGTAGTTTTGGTAACTCTTTAGGAACTTTACAGCTGGAAAGGAACTGCATCTTGATGGAGCTACATTTATAGGATTATATTCTGTGCCATGTTGCCATTTGTTTCCTGATCTAAACAATAGCCCCAATTGCCAATTGCACCTCAGTTACTCGCAGACCTGATATGAGTCTGTGATTCAGTCCGGCTCTGCACAGTCATCCCACTGCCCCCGAGAGTTTATCATCATTGTTTTGTATAATTGAAAACAGAATTATTTATATGCCTCTGGTTATTCTGCAAGTAAATTTACAAGGCAACTGTCTCCCTTAATCTATAGTAGACCTAATGTAAACAGTAATGCAAAAGAGTATTCAGATTTATTATGTGACTTCCTTAAAGATCAATATTTAAAATGAATACATATTGTGCTAATTTAAACATGCAACATATCACAAAGCCATTTACACAAGAAATTTACAATGGCCTGAGACATTTTTATACTCGATTTCTACTTCCTAGGAATACCTTTTATCAAGTAGAAAGAAAAAAAGAGTTACAAGTTCAATGTTAATTAGCCTCATTTATAAACTTTCATATAAACCTGTAACCTCAACAGAGGATATATTAAGCTATTAAATGGAGAATTAAAGTTATCTTGAGTGTGACCCAAATGAGAAAATGAAGCTGGCCCCACCCTATGCTATGCAAAATGTACGATTCAGGGTAGACAATGATGTGGAATTCTGCAAACCCAAGCCACAACCTGCTGATCTCAGAGCAGTTATTTTAGTTTTACTCTGCAGTTCCTGGATTCTGCGGGTTTAAATCACTCCTTCTCTTTATTTAGACCTCATCTTGGAGCTTTAAAATAGTATCCCGTTGACAAGAATCTGAGGTCCTTCAGACCTAATATCACGTCAAGCTGCCGGGCTGAGACCTTACATGCCAAGTCTCAGCCTGCGATGAATTTTTATAAGTGAGTTATAAACCCCTCAAAAACAGGGTTTATAATGGAAATGCTGACAGACTCTTAACTATCGAGTTTCTAGTGGGTTCCTGTTTAATATACTGTATTTCTTCCCCTTGAAGATATTAATTTACTTTTTGAAATGTTCATTGCTAAGATTAAGCGTAGGTTTTTGAAATGTGTTCATAGGCAATTTATGCATGAGTAGAAATGTACTCTTCTCCAGATGTACAGAATACTAATTTGAAAATGATTTATAGGCCACACCGTGCTGTACATTCCATTCCCTCCTGAAAAGTTAAGACAAGGTTTTCCTCTGACATAACACCGGGACCCTCTATATATTGTAAATACAGTATATTAGCCATAGTTGTTTGAATTCTTGAGACATCAAGTCTAGGATGTGTCAGAACAGACATGGTAAGCTGCCAGAACCAATGGTATAAGGGGTACCTAAAGATGGGAGGGTTCAGGAAGAGAAAAATTAACATAAACACACATTCAAATACATGTTTCCCACCTTAAAGGAGTACTTTTATGTTTTGTTTAAGTTAGATCTCTTAGAATCCTAGAATTCAAAGAATTTTAGAAATCATTGAACACAAATATAGTTCTTCAATATCCATGGGGAATTGGCTCCAGACCCGCTGCGGATACCAAAATCTATGGACGCTCAAGTTCCTTAGTATTTGCATCTAACCTTCCATATACTTTAAATTATCTCTAGATTCCTTATAATACCTAATACAATGTAAATGATATGTAAATAGTTATTATTCTGGTTATTCTGTATTATTTAAGGGATAATGACAAGAAAAAGTCTACACATATTCAGTACCGACATAATTTTTTCCAAATATCTTCAATATCCATTTGATTGAATCCACAATGTAGAACTCGCAGGTTCCGAGGCCTGACTGTACTGCAAAATGGTGGCCTGTGGGTTGAATTAATGGCCACAACAGAATTAAGGCAACACAAAAGAGCTGGCATTAGATACTGATAATGATATTTGGATCATTTCACCCCCCACAAAAGGGGAATTTCTACTTCTCTTAAGGAAAGGAAAGATGTGGCAACACTTAACTTGCATTTTCCCATAGAAAGGATTGACCAGCACAGAGTGGCAGTCGTCCTCTTCAGAACAGGAGTGAGGCCTCCGCTTTGCTAGTACCCACTATTCCTGTCTCTCATGTCACCTTCATTCACGTCACCTTCCTGGCTCCTAATGCACTGATGTTTGTAAATCCTGACCAGAGAATATCTTGTCCAAGAATCCAAGTTTGCCAGGGCCTGGAGGAAGTAAGGTCAAATCTTGCACATTTCCTTCACTGTGCAATCAGCCCATTATCCTCCAACATAGTCAGTCCTCTTGTTTGATTAATTCCCTTTTGAAGGATAAATGATCCTGTGAAAACTAAATGGAAAACTTGTTCTAAAAATCAGGGTCATCTGGCCGGGCGTGGTGGCGCACGCTTGTAATCCCAGTACTTTGGGAGGCGGAGACTGGAGGATCCCGGGTTCGCGGCCAGCCTCAGCTCTTTCTCTCTCTCTCTCTCTCTCTCTCTCTCTCTCTCTCTCTCCTTAGTGAGGCCCTCCACAACTTCATGAGACCCAGTTTCAAAATAAAGTATAAAAAATAGGGCCGGGGGCGTAGCGCGGAGGTAGAACGCCCCTGCGTTCAACCTCCGGTACCGCAAAAAAAAAAAAAAATCAGGGTCATCAGCTACTATGACTTCACTTAGTCCCTCACCATCTCATTTAAAGAGTGTCTATTCTAAGCTTCCATGATTCTTTGAAAGTACATGAAATCCCTCTATTATCCCAAAGGTATGATATTTTTTAATGCTCGTATAAATTTATTTTTGCATCTAAAACACTGGTTCTCAAACTTTGGCTTTACTTAAGAATCACCTGTAGAGTGTTTCAAAATTATTAAACCTGGGCCCCAACCCAGATTTATTAAATCAGAATCTCTAAGTGTGAGGCCTAGGCATAATATTTGAAAAACAAATCCCTAGATAATTAGTGACTATCCAGGGCTAACAAAGTGAACTGATGATTTTAGAATACTCAAATGGTAATATTAAGTGTATTTGGGGGTATAAAAGTGGTGTTTAAGAGAAAATGGCTTTAAAGGTAGTTTTAAACTGTTTCTAATTTAAACAGAATGATGATATAGGGTAAGAAACAAAAAGAACTTGAAGCATGGTGACCCCTTTCCTAAACAAAGGAGTTATAAGATTATCCATAGCTAATCACTTCGTGGTAATGTGCTTTCATCTTTGAGGAAGAAAGGCTTTCCTAAAATAGCTGAGAAATAAACAGTGAGCATAGAAATGACTGGTCAGGCAGCAGAGAAGATGCAGTGTCTCTGAAGAAAGACACAAGATGGATAGGAGTTTCAGGTTAAGAATAGTTCTCAATGTTTCCTGGAAAGGAATTTCATATCCTCAGGAAGAAGAGACTATCTCAGAATATCCCATCTGGATACACAGAAGACGGAAGTCACATTTACAGTAAGAGTTGATGTGAACCAGAGAATAAACTATAATTAATATCCAGTAAAATCACAAAAGCAGCAATTACTATTATAGGGAACTATTATTAAATATGCATATTATATGAAAAGATCATAAAAAATTTTATAGGGGAAGAGGATCTTTCGTTGTTTTTTAGAATCCTGGTATTTTTCTTAAGCAACCCCCCCAAAATACATAAATATATATGTGTGGAAGTGCTCTATGTATGTGTGTATAAAAGTATTGTATATATAGATTAATAACCACATCGATTTCTAAGAAAAAGACAATGCTTCCTACCATAGATATTGGTGACTTTCCTTAACATCCTAGTCCAGAAGTTCAAAAACCATGAGTATCATAAAAGACTTGGGCAATGCTTCACATCTTCTGTTAGGTTAAATCAAGGGTTGCCTTGTCATTGAAAAGGTTGAAGTTTAAAGTTCAGAGATCACTTTAAGCAATATTGAAAGACCTTTAGAAATTTAGGGGTACCTCTAGTCCCCTCACCTTGCTAAAATGTGCATGAGGACAGAAATAATATACAGAATTATTTCAGGTCTCATATGGGAGCTTCCCTAATAAGCCAGACATTGTGCTACAAAGCTCATTTATGATATCTTTAAACCTTATCATGAGACAGAAAGGTGACTATTACTTTACCTCATTACAGATAAGGAAATTAAAACTCAGTGAGAGTAAGGGATCCACGTAAGCACACGTGGCTGGTATCAAGTCTGAGATTCAGGTCTAATTCTATTCCAGAGCCCTTGACTTTTCTATTACAACATAGTCTTCTAGATCTGCAAAGGGATTGGTTACATTTATTGAAATCTGTGGTATAGCTTTATGAAATGCCCTCACTCCAGTTACCTACCTATAAAAAAAAAGCTCATAACAGCCTCTGTTTCAAAAATCAGTTACTAGAAAAAGAAATATACAGTGTGATTTGGATAATAAATGATGTCAGGTCAATAGCATTACTAAAAATACCCCAAACCAGTGATGGCAGCACTGAGACATAGATGTGTAGCTGCATTTATTTAAGTTATATGTTCAGATAAGAATCAAAACAGCCAAGTAAAGGCACAGGGGTCTCATTGTTAATGATTCTATGAGAAAGAATCTAAACAATATACAATAGATATCAGTAATTGAGTGGCATATTGACAGAGATAAAACAGTAAAAGGAGAGTTCTCAAAGTAATAAAGAAGGTGACATATCATACAAATATGATAGTAGAAAAAACAGTGGTCTAATGCCTCTCTCTCTCTCTTTCTCTCTCTCTCTCATTGAGATATAATTCATCCATTTTAAGAGAGTAGGTCAATAACTTTTGATAAATGTATATAGCCACATACCCACCACCCCAATAGAGATACAGCAGTTCCATATCTCCCAGAGAGCTCTCTTATGACCCTTTTCAGTCCATCTCCCCTTCTCCACCTTCTGCCCTAGGTACTTATTGATCAATATAGATTAGTTTTCCTATACGAATCAGTATAGATAAGTTTCCCTGTCCTAGAATTTTTTATCAGTGTAGTCAGAGAGCATGTACTTTTCCTGTCCAGTTCCTTTCACTTGGCACAAGGTCTGCGAGGTTTGTACATTGAGTGGTATATATGAATATTCATTCTTGTATGTTGCTGAGCAGTATTCCAGTTTATCAAAACACCAAGTCTGTTTATTCATTCATACTCTTTTATTGGGGAGGTACTGGGGATTGAACCCAGGGACATTTTACCTCCAAGCTATACCCCCAGTCCGTTTTATTTTGAAAGATGTTCTCGCTAACTTGTTGAGGTTTACCTCAAACCTGGGATGCTCCCTTCTGAGTCTCCCAAGTACTAGGATTACAGGTGTGCACCACCACGCCTGGCTTCATTCAACTCTTAATGGATATTTGAGTACTTTCAGTTTCTGGATACAATTAATAGTATAGTGAACACGTGTGCATGGGTCTTTTTGAAGACATATCTTTTGTTTTTCTTCAGTAACTATCTAAGAATGAATTGGTAGACTATGCAGTAAGAAATTTCTACACTGTTTACCAAAGTGCAAGCAACATTTTCCACCTACTCCCCATTAGTAATGTATGAGCTCTGTCTCTTTAGAGATATATTTTGCTGCTTTCATGGAACCTAAAAATTGTACCTTGAGGCCTGGAACACTATCTCAATGATCAGACAAATTAGTAAAAAAACAAAACAAAAATTAACCTAGGAACAAAACCACCCTGCTACATACCAACCATCCCAATTATCTGGAGAGGGTATCTGCTTATCTTCTACAGCAGTGCTGTCTGACTGGCACCGAGGGTAGAAACATGGTGGTCTCCTCGCTGTTTAGTGGTCTCATCAAATTGGCCAATCACATCCAGTTCTCTGATCCCATCTTTCTCAGCAGCAAGTTCATGCTCTTTCATGGACTTGCAGGGCACAACACTTGACTTTCCTCCTAGATAACAGAGTTCTGACCAACCCCCTCTCCTCTACTGGTTTCATTTCTTGATGTTGTAGTATCTGAGGGTTTAGATTTATACTACCTTACCCTCCTGTACTCTATTCTTAAGATGTAGTGCCCAGTTCTTGGACACTACATACTGTGTTTATGACTTCCAAGTTTATACTTAGAGTGTTGATTTTACTTTTCAGCTTCAAACCTCTATATCCAATTGCCTACTTGACATCTCTGGATGTTTGAGAGCTACCTCAAATTTATTTTCCTCCTCCCTGTCTACTCCTTATTAGTACTCTTTTCTCAGTCACCTTTGTCCCCAAAACGGCTCCACCTTTCACCCATTTTCCCAAGTCAAACACCTAGGAGTTATTTTTTTTTCTTTTTGGCACTGGAGATTGAATCCAGGGGCATTCTAGCTCCATGCTACACCCCCAGCCCTTTTTTCATTTTTATTTTTTTATATTGAAACCGGGTCTCACTAAGTTGCTCAGTGTCTCACTAAGTTGCTGAGGCTGATACAAACCCGCAATCCTCCTGTCTCAGCCTCCCAAGTACTAGGATTACAGGTGTGCACCACTGAGCCCAGCTTGGAGTTGTTCTTTATGTGTGTGTGTGTGTGTGTGTGTGTGTGTTGCTGGGGATTGAACCCAGGGGCATCCTACCTCCAACCCATACTCCCAGCCCTATTCTGTTTTTTTTTTTTTTAATTTGGAAACAGTTCTGCTAAGTTGCTAAGGGCCTTGCTTAGTTGCTGAGGTGTTAGGAGTCATTCTTAACATCTCTCTTTCTCCCTATCTGCATTGAATTCATCAGAAATGATTTTTTGAGACTTTTGCTTTGAATATACTTAGAAACTGTCCACATTCCTCTCTCTGTACTTCAACCACACTCAAGGTTAGTGCCATTTAATGCAACAGCCTCTGCCCTCATGGGCTCCCCCCACAGCAGCCAGAAAGGTCTTCAGATGACATAAATCACATCATGCCATCCCTGTTACAGTGCTCCGGTAGCTTTCTGCTACATCTAAATAAAATCCAGACTCCACACACCACAATCTATACAGCCCTGCCCTCTCATCTGCAAGACAGGGATTGTGGTCAACTGTAATGTCAATGAATAAAAGGACAGGTTGAAATGCAACATGTTCCGCTACCTGGAAAGGCACCAGATTTAACAAGTGACCACTCACCTATCTTCTAAAACAGTGTGAAGACATAACACAGGCCACCAAAGTACACTGGCTACTTCTGCTTTGTGACCTCTGTACCAAGGGTCCTAACACCCACCCGAGGCTGTAACCCCATTGTTCCACCCCTCCCCTGTTTGCTGTGCTCCAGCCTGTCTTAATGTTCGTACTGCAAGCTCCGTCTTGTCTCCGTGGCCTGGCACCTGCTGCTGCCTCTGCTTGCAGTGCTCTCCCTTCTGATTTCTCTCACACCAGCTCCTCCTGTCACTCAGCCCTTCTCCTAGGAACCTCCTCTCACCTCCTCCCTTAAAACAGCCCCTCATCCCAACTCTCACCCCCGGACACTGTCCCGTTATCCTTGTATGTTTCTTTCTTTGTGCCTCTTGCTGTTTGGGATTTCCTTGTTTATGAACGAATGCCAGTTTTCACCACAGGACTGGAAGCTCCATGAGAACAGAGATAGTGCCCATCTCCTTACCCTGCCCTGCAAAACGAGGTTTATCCTAAGTGCTCACAAATACCTACTGAATAGCAGTGAGAGAGAGAGAGAGGTGTACCTGTGAAAAGCAAAAGCAGGTTTAATTTGAAACTTGGAAGTGTTCTGGAAGGTCCAAAATGCAAAAAGGGCAACAAAAAATGGTAGAATAGAATATATGAGGGTTTAGCTAATTTTATCATCTTTTGGCTTTTAAAAAAAAACTTCCCAATTTTTCCTTTTTTAAGAAATGTTTATTCTATGTGAAATATTTATCTTTTTGCTCCATTTCGACTCATTCTCAGCTTTCACCCTGTTGAGAGAGTGTTATGGGAGCTCATTTTCAAATAGAGACACATCTAAATAATTCCAAACAGATGAGCCTGACCTGGTTTTAAAGATCATCAGGGAAGGAAATGCCATAGGCTTTTTGGTGGCTTTAGGTTTTTCTTTTTAAACAAATGTAACTGGCCCTTAGAAGAAGACAAAAAGAAAAAAGAAAAAGAAAAGAAAACTGTCAAAGTTATGTTTGTGTACTCTTTAAAGACTGCCTCCACTTTATGAATATTTTACCAATAATATCAATTTATTTGCCCAGAGAAAATGAAGCTTTTATTTGAAAGAGGGTCCTAAAACTGGACCAGAAGTTTCCGTTTATTTTACCAACTGGGACCCCGACTTGAGCAGTAAACACTTCCTGCTCCCATGACTGAGGGGCTATATATTATCTGAAATAATTTCTTTAGTCTGTGACTGGAGGAAGAAAAGTGACTTGCCCTTATTTATCTTTTTTAGGGGCTACATGGATTTTAGTGTCCTTGAAAATAAGTAATTGAGAACAAAGAATTAGCAATAATACACATCTGCATGATACCATTCATCTAAAGATCCCAAAGCATTTTTGAGAATTTACACTGCCCCCATGTTTCAATTGCTAAAACATTTTGGCCGAAGAAGGCAGTACAGCTATATTTGATCCCCTTTGTGGCTTTGTAAAAGCCAACATGAAAAAAAAGTAACATGTATGGGTGTCCGTGGGATTAAGCAGGCTTGTGGCTCCAGCAGCCAAAGCCCAAACTCATGCACAGCAGATGCTCAATCCATATTTGTTGTATTTAATTGAATTATATGATTAGGTCTTTAATAACAGAAAAGACACATTTGAAGAGACACATTGATGTTTACACACAGAAAGAATGGAATCCAGAAGCACTACCTTTATTCTCAACTTTTAGAAAAAAGCTAATGCTAAGAAATTCCATTTTCATGAAAAACAAATCTTAAATCTTTCTTAAGTTATAGCTCTCAAAAGCTGTTGGTTAGATTTTTAATGAGGAGAAAAGATTTGTTATCTTCTGTTTTTTTTTTTAGCTCCTGCTCCCTCTCCCTCTCCCTCTTCCCCTCCTTCTATGCCTTTATTTTAAGTCATGGGTACCCTAATACTAATAAATCCTATGCTGTAAGTAGTTCAAAATGAATTTTAAGAAATGTCATAAATGATATTGAAAATATTTATCCCATTCTGGATTTTTGATAAATATATTTTTCTTAATTATAGTTACCAACATCATTATCATTTTATATTACAGTAAAAAATTCTACCATTAAAATAAACGTCTGAAATTTATAAGGGAAAAATATCCTATAGGAGTTCCCTCTATAAAAACCAGAGCAACATGAAGATTTAAAAAACTAAATGTCCAGGCTTTTCTCACAGAACTTTGAAAGTACAAGGGCAGATTTTAGAAAATCAGTATCATTTGCTGAAAGTAGCCATGCTTAAGTGTGTATTATCCCACACCAATTATTTCTTGCATGATATTCCTCAAATAAAACTCCTCCAAAAATAAAGGAGAAAAACTAATGTGAAAGAAGCCTTATAAAGTTTTTTCTAGGAAAACCTTTCTCTCTCTCTCTCTCTCTCTCTCTTTTCCCTCCTCCTCCTCTTTCCTCTAAAGAAGCAATTTTACATGGTGTGTAAAACCGACCTTGGACAAAAAATGGAACACAAAGATTAATCACTTATGGTGAATTTAAACATGAATCCGTGGAAATCCTCCTTTTCTGAAATCCTCCATTTCTTTTAAAACATTCTGGTAATAAATTGCTGTGCGTTTTTGCCATATCCTATGTCCTTACTCACTTGGAACAATTGATGCTTGGCATCTATTCAACGATGGTCACATACACTTGTAAAAACAGGAGTTGGTTTAGTTTCCCTTTCAGAGTTGTTTAGTGAAATTATGCTCATTGGGGCTTTTTTAAAAAAAAAAACTCTCATTATTAAAATTCCTCATTAAACCTGCCTGAAAACCAAATGTAATTCCTTTTACCTGATGTGGCAAAATTCCCCCTCACTCCTGCCCAGGACCATTTTATTACAAAAGAACAATGGATTTCTTTGCTGGGTAAAGTAAGAGTAGTGTGACTAATGCACTTTCTCTCCTACAGAGGCCTAATATTGTTAATTTACAAAATCAATTCAAGGGAACTACTTTGAAGACAAACTAGGGTTGTGCACATGGGTCTCTCCAGAAGTGATGTGTCTGTTCCAAGGCTGGCATTCCGCCTCAGCTGGCATCTAGCAGTTTTTGCTCTTCCAGGCAATTTGGCCCTTGATTTCAAACAAATGCATCCTGAAGGCCTAATGCCAGGAATAGTTTGATATGATTTATGCTCCATATTTTCTCACAACCCAGAAAATTTTAGACCTAAAAGACATATTTTTTCATTATTTAGCATTTGCTGTGAGTTGTATGTAAGCCAAAGTTATTTTAGTGTCAACCTTAATTTTTCTGGACCTCTGAGTGGAGACTCAGAAACGTTTCCACCTCTTGTTTGTTGCACAATAAGAAAGTTTGCTGGCCGCTGCCATTCATTCCTAAGTTCCAAGTCTTTCTTGTCTAATGGAAAGATGGTGAAAATAACTAGTTGGTTGCTATCATTTGATGTCAAAATGACCACCATCTAAACTTTTTCCTCAAAAGGTTTATTGTTTTAACAAAATTCATACCAATTCTCTTTCACTTATTCAGAATTTATGGGCTAGAAATATGTTGTGTCATTTTTAGTGGGGTGTTTACAAGTAGATACACTATCTTAAAAGCAATAGTTGAAACAGCCCAAATCTCTGAAATGACATCTGACCACTGGCCACCAGGTTGTGAGGTCCTCGGAGTCCCCCCACCAGCTTCCTGCATACATCTTTTTGCTTTTTCTAAAATAAGAAAAAATAAAGGCACTACTTATTTAAGCAAACTTTCTCTTCAGAAAATATACATTACAGGTTAAAAGAGGCCAAATATCACTAATTTTACAGGTTTAAACCTAATACATTCATCAATTTAGACATTAAAATAGTATTCATGAAAAATGCTTTTCAATATTGGGGGAAATCATTAGAATTTCAAGGTATAGTGTTAAATGAGAAAAAGGATTTATAAAACTATGAAAATGTTAGTTTAACTTTGCAGAAGAGATATGCAATATGCATAGTAAAAAGACTGCAAGTGTATTGATAAAAACTTGATAGTGTTTATCTACAAAAAAATTTACATTAAGCTATCTCCATGGTCACTATTTCCATGGACTGCTTGAAACAGAATAAACATATTGCCCTGAAATTTAAGTCATGAAAATCCACCAGAGGGTAGGTTAGTCTTTATTAGCTACACAAACATACAGGTACAGTACCATGTAGAACAACTGAACAAACACCCATCTCTACAGGCTGATCTTGACTTTCTTGCACAATTAGACAAGAGAAGGGTGGATGGCCCACAACACAGATGACAGAACCATACACTTCGATGACAAACTCATGACCAAATGATATGAATTTTAATGCCAGAATAAACACTGATTATTTGGCTCTGACTTCACTTCTATTTGACATCCACAGAAAAGATTCCTGAATAAGCAAACTACAGCTAGACTTGGTCTTATTTTCTTAGAGTCTTCCTTTGGCTTTTTTTAATATTTTTTTTGAGGATGCAGGAAGACAAACAACAAGAAGAGGAAATATTTCAATGTAGGATTACATTTTGGGTACTTAAAGATGATACTGTTTGAGTTCAGAAAGATAATTAGCAAGATATTTAGCATTTTTGTAAATTGACCATAATTAATATAACCTCACATTACTTACATGAAATACTTAACAAGAAATAAATAAATTGGCCAATAACTTACAGTTATAAAAAAAAATCCCACCATGGGGTTGTTTAATACCTACAAACATAATAGGTATTTATGGTATGGGCTAGGTACTGACAACAATTCATTATACATCCTAAATTATTAGTCCTTCTAATTATCATTATTATTATTATTATTATTATTATAACTTTATAGTGGAATTAATGCCTATGACAGTACTAATTTTGTTTTTTTTTGGCTTTTTTTTTTGGTACTGGGGATTGAACCCAGAGACATTCTACTTCTGAGCTATACCCCTAGCCCTATTTATTTATTTATTTATTTATTTATTTATTTATTTATGGTGCTGGGGATTGAACCTAGGGGGATTCTGCCTCTGAACTACACCCCCAGCTCTGTTTTGTTTTTTATTTTGAAACAGTGTCTCACTATGTTGTTGAAGCTGTACTTGAACCTGCGATCCTCCTGTCTCAGCCTCCCAAGTACTGGGATTACAGGCCTGTGCCACCATTCCTGGCTATGACAATAGTAATTCAACCACTATAATTCATGCAAAGCTGAAATTTTAGTAATATTGTCTGCAAGTTGAGGATATGGAAGAGAAATTATATTTTTATTTTGAAGAAGAATCTGACTGTAATCTATGATTACTAGAAAAATCCATTTAATCAAAATCATGTGACAATTTGTGACATTCTGAAAAAAAAATCATTGTAATATGAAATGAAACCTTTTACAGGGATCACAAGAATAAAATTGCTATTTCATCTTCAGTAGAACTTTTTAAAATTTTTAGAGAAAGGAGGACACAAAAATCAGGTGTATACACTAAAATCCCTAGTGACCTGCCGATGCAATGGAAAGTTCCATTGGGCCATGATCCCAACAATGCCCCAACCTGGGTGGGAAGTTATAAGGGAAAACAGGAAGTGATGCCAGGGATCAGGAAAGGACACTTCCCTTTTGATTGGGCTGAGAATGTTAAAGGAGTGCTATGCCCCCAGGGGGAGGCAGGGGGAGGCAGAGTGTCTCTCACTTAAAACCCATAGCCCTTGCCCACATAGACTTCAAAACTAGCAGAATACAATGGCTCAGGAGGAAATTTTCTTTTCTGTGTTTAAATACTACATAGAGGCCTGTACCACCATTAACATTCATTTCTCAATCATTCTGTACCATGTATGCACAAAGCCTGCTACTTCTTGCCAAATTTATTCAGTTACTTATAAGTTGCTTTAATTACTCTTACAATTTTATTTTGATGGAGGATTTGCATCCTATTCAATTGAAATTTACAGTGACGATGGGTTTGGGTGGGCAACATGCAAATCAACAGAGAATGTCCTCTTTCTTCCTACTCCTTACATGCACATACATACGTGCACACACACACACACACACACACACTCACACACACACACACTCACCTCCACATATGTAGCTGCACATGTGTGTGCTTTGCTCCTGAACTATCTCGAGCTCTTGGGTGTGTACCTGTCAGGTCTATGGGACTCCAGGGTCATTGCTATGGCCTTTTTGCACAGCTATAAAATTCAGTGCACTAGCCTCACCTTGCTATAAAAGCAAACACTGAATTATCACCGGAACAATAGAGTCCGTTGAAAATACTTTCATGGACAGAGGTACTTCGTTTTCCACTGCTCAGTCTATCTTAGTTCTCTAAAACAAATACTAGTAAGATCATTCCCAGCTTAGGAGGTGAATTTATAACTAACTTTTTTCTTAGCAGGCGATTAAGAGTTTTTGTCTATAATTAGAAAACAAAATTCACTTGCTTCTTTTCTCAAAATGTCACCTTTTCAGTGAGATTTTCCCGACCTAAAATTACTGTTTATTCTTCCCACCTGCTGACACTTTACATCCCTCTTTATTGCTTTATTCTTTTCTTTCTAGCACTTATTTACATACTGTTAACTACACTTTTCCTTAGCTTACTTGTTTTCTCTCCACGTCAGTAAAAGATAAACTCCAAGAAGACAGGAATTTTTCTGCCTTATTGACTGGAATAGCACCCAGTTCGTAGCAGAGGATCAAAAGAGTATTTGCCGAAATAATCACTGAAATTAAAAAGGGAAATTTGGGAAAGAAACAACACAGAATCATGTTTAATGGTAGAGATTCTAGAGCCATGCTCTTTAGATTCACATCCATTTCTGTCTTTTATTGGTTGTATAACCTTAAGAAAGCTACTTATCTTCTTCCTAATCCTCATCTATAAGATAGGGAAATACCAGAACTGTCTAATAGTGTTGTTAAGAATAAGTAAAATAAGCCAGGCGTGGTGGCGCATGCTTGTAATCCTAGTACTTGGGAGGCTGAGATTGGAGGATCCGGGTTCTCAACCCTCCTCAGTTACTTAGTGAGGCCCTCCGCAACTTAGTGAGACCCTGTTTCAAAATAAAGAATAAAAAATAGGGCTGGGGGTGTAGCTTAGAGCTACACCCCTGGGTTCAATCCCCAGTACCACACACACACACACACACACACACACACACACACACAAGGAATAAGTAAAATAATCCTTGTATAGAATTTAACACTATTTCTGAAACAGTGGATAGTAAATAAATGCTAATATTATTATCACCACTATCATCATCCTTGTTATAATTTGATAAGGGTAGCATAAAAATATAATCATGAATAGTTATTTAAAAATACTTCAAAATAACATTTTGGAGTAAATTCACAAATTATCCTGGCTTCTCTTTACGTATGTCTGTCCAGCTACGCAATCAGTGACCCTGCTACACAGAGAATTGCTTCCTCCCTCCCCAGCTTCTTTTTGGGCAAGAGTCTGAGCTCTCTTCCCTAGGTATGGTCCATTCATCGCCTTTACCGGCCCGGGCCATGGGCTTTCTTCTGCTCTACCTATTCAAGAGCACAGCTTTCCGACTTTGAAGAGATGTTTCAGGGAGGTCAGTGGCAGCTTCTGGAAGTCACTATATCTGGTTTCCAATAAATTGAGATAAGTGATCACTAAGGATTCTTCTAGCTATCAAATGTTATGGTCTTTTCCTAACTTTATTCTTCAAGGAAAGGGCAGCAAGAAATAGTGAAATGGGGGGAAAATCACTGGAATTTATTGCTTTTTAAAAATTTGTTATCTATGGGACCATTTATTCATTCATTCAATTATCCATTGCGTTTGTCTTCTTCCTCCTCCTCCTCCTCCTCCTCCTCCTCCTCCTCCTCCTCTTCTTCTTCTTCTTCTTCTTCTTCTTCTTCTTCTTTTTGTACTGGGGATTGAACCCAGAGGCATTCTACCTCTGAGGTACAGCCCCATCCCTCTTTTATTTTTTATTTTGAAACACGGTCTAATTTGCTGAGGCTGGCCTTGAGCCTGTGTTCTTCCTGTCTCAGCCGCCTAAATTCTGGGATTACAGACACGCACTGCTGCACCTGGCGTTGTACTACATTTTTTAACTCTGTCCAAAAGGCTTTATGAAGATACAAAGATAAATCAGACTTCAGCTCTGTCACCTGGTATCTTGGTCTTTCAAATATGGAACCAGTGAAAGGCAGGCAAGAGGTCTAAAGAAATCAATTTTATTGTTGTTTTCTGATAACCATACTCTTATCTTACTATTGTTTCAAGTTGTGCTATCCAAAAGGAATATTTTGGATTATTTTGAGACAGGGTCTTGCTAAGTTGCTGAGGATCTCAGTAACTTGCTAAGGCTGGTCTCAAACGTCTGATCCTCCTGTCTTAACCTCCCCAACTCATAATCACTAGCCTTATGTCAGTATTTAAACTTGAGCCAGGTGTGGTGGTGCAGGCTTATAATCCCAGTACTTGGGAGGCTGAGACTGGAGGATCTGGGTTCACCGCCAGTCTCAGCTACTTAGTGAGGCCCTCCGCAACTTAGTGAGACCCTGTTTCAAAATAAAGAATAAAAAAATAGGGCTGGAGGTGTAGCTCAGAGGTAGAATGCCCCTGGGTTCAATCCCCAGTACCGCAAAAAATAAATAAAAAATAATAAATAAATTAAATAAATAAATAATAAATAAATAAATAGAGCTGGGGTATAGTTCAGAGATAGAATGCCCCTGGGTTCAATGCCCAGTACAAAATTAATTAATCAATTAATTTGAATGAGTTAAAATTAAAGCTTCATTTCCTCAAGCCATCAGCCATGATTTGAGTGCTCAGTGGCCACATGTGGCTGGAGCCTGCAGTTCGGGAGCAGCACAGATAGAGAACACTTCCATCCTCACGGAAAGTTCTGTGGGGCAGTGCTGCTCCACGGAATATGAGTTACTGATAAGTTGATAAGTAATGAAGAATTTTCTGGGGTCTAACATTATCTGATGTTAGCTTGCTTATTAAGGCAAACTTAATTGAAATGGCAAGCAATAATCATTAGCAGAGATCCTGAATTAGTTTAAAGGTAGCTATGGTTTTGAAATTAATTCCAAACACTGGCTGCCCTTGGTGCCTTGTTACAGCCTCTGATTCCTGCCGTTAGACAACGGCAAATGCCACATATGGTGCCCTGGCTGGTCACATGATTTTTTAATATCCACATGATGGCACTAAAATGGCCTATTAGATTTACAGTGTCATTAACCTTCCAAAATAAAATGAGAGTCTGCTCTGGCAGGGGAAAAAAAAGTGTGACTGCTGTTGGGTTTTGGGTAACCAGTCTGTGAGGAAATGCTGACAGGGGTCAGTGTGACATCATCTTTCATTCGGCCCCAAAGCTGTCAGGCCCTCCCCAGATGTCTGAAACACAGATATAAATTTTCATTATCCAGCAGCAAAGGGCCAGAGGTACACCAAATGAATTTTTTACCAATCAAATTATAGCTCGTTGCCAGATTAAGTGTAAACACTAATTTTGTGAAGTTTTCTTCTGGTCATTTATCTCCAACTCCACAAAGTAACCTTGCTGAAGCTGAAAAGATTTCTAAATCAAATTATTGTTTTATAATCTCATTGTGGACACCACAAAATTGAATAAAAAGAAATTCCATTAATAATGAACGGTGCCTTCTTCCATGGAACAATTAGATTTTCTTTTTTTTCACATTTTTAAAAAGAAAATGCAAAGCCAAGGACTACTAACGAATGACAAAAGACATGTCTTCGCCATTCTGGGCCTTGGTTTCTCCATCTATAAAATGGTGAACTGCATGTCACTAACTCTGATACAAGAATTGCTATCAGGATCCAGGCTTCCATATCAGCAAACTGAATGTCCACAACCCTACATTTTTAATATAAATTTTTGAGATAAAATAACTCCCAATTCAAGAATTTGATGGGCGCTACAAATTCAACTGAATATTTATTGCTTGGAAATTAGAACTCATTTACCTTTAGAAATAATGTGAAGAGTGGTATAGTTGGTCGCAGTGATACTTTGATACTACAGTGAAATACAGTTGCACTGTAACAGTACTCTATTGTCAAGAGTAATAATACTTCACTATCCAACCACTTGATGCAATAGTATTTGCATAGGGGAAGGCATTAATGCATTACTCTGGACATCAAAATCCATCTCCTCTGACTTAGATTCTGCAGCCTTTCCATCCTTCCTCAAGTTTCAAGCCACTGGTGGTGACTCCTATGGCCTCAGGTAGAACCTCCACCAGGTTCCAGGCCCAGCTACAAGGTAGAGGATACAGGTGAAGGAAGTCTGGGGTGTAGGGAGGAAGGTACTGAGGGACACCTAGAACTCCTGCCCAGAGTTGTTCTCACGAGAAGGAAAAGCTGTAGAATTTTCTTCTGAGCCCCTGGAAAGTGATATTTGACCATTATGTCCTGGAGTCCTCTCTGTTTTCTCTCTCTCTCTCTCTCTCTCTCTCTTTTTCTCTGTATGTGTGTGTGTGTGTGTGTGTGTGTGTATGCACATGTGTGTGGTACTAGAGATTGAAGCCAGGGGCATTCTACTTCTAAGCTACAGCTCCAACCTTATTCTAGTTTAGTTTTTTTTTTTGTTTTGTTTCTTGTTTTGTTTTGAACAGGGTCTAGCTAAATTACTGGGGCTATCCTTGAAACTACTATCTTCCTATCTCAGCTTCCCAAGTCCTGGGATTACAGGTGTGCATCACCATGCCTGGCTGTCCTGGGGTCCTTTCCATGTCTCATTCTCTTTCTTTTTTTTTTTCAAACAGGGTCTCACTAAGTTGCTGAAGCTGTCCTCAAACCTACTATCCTCCTGTCTCAGTCCCCCAAATACTGGGATTACAAGTGTACACCACCATGTCTGGCTGCCTTGGGGTCCGTTCTATGTATCATTTTATTTTCTCTTTTTTTGCAGTACTGGGTATTGAACCCAGGGTTGTTCTATCTCTGGGCTATACTCCCATCCCTATTTTATTTTTTTAATTTTTAAATAGGGTCTCACTAGGTTGATGAGGGCCTCACTAAATTGCTGAAGCTGGCCTCAAACATGCAATCCTCCTGTCACAGCTTCCTAAGTACTGGGATTACAAGCATGCGCCACACATTCTCTTTCTTTTTAAAATCTCTCTCTTTTTCTTTACATATCTATCTATAGATAGATACTTAATGCATTTATTTACATTTCTATTTATTTTTATATGTATCTACTTATTTTATATGTTTATATATGTACATATATAAATTAAAATAAATATATATGCGCCTTGTAGAGAAAGACAAAAGTATCTTAGGTGCCAGGAATAAATCTTCACCCAAAAGAATGGAAAGGCTGTATTGAGAGAAAAATCAACATAGGACACTGACAGGGGTCTTCTAGTAGGATATGATGTAATGCATGACAGGAAGCTGTGTTTGAGGGGAAGGACAGTGTTCTGAGAGGAGATGGAAAATGTAGGCTCCTGCAGTACACCCTTCAACTCTTCCCTCCCCTGGCCCTCACCACCAGCAGCACTGCCATCCACGCCTACATTCTAGTCTGGCAAACAGTCTAGACTTCAGGGGACAATCCCATGGCTCAGTCATCACTTTCAGATCCACACCAACAAACCTCACAGAGTGGCCACTGGAGATGGGAAGAAGAAAGAGAAATAACTCTTCAAGTCCCACAAACATCGACAGCCCATTGTTTTTAAATAGTTAGACCAAGTTTAAAATGTATGGCATTTGTGACCAACTGGGGATTGAGAAGCAAAGCAACAGGACCCACAGAAAATCTAGAAACCTGAAAAGTCCCATGGGCCATAAGGCCATCCAGCACTTGGCTCACAGTGCCACAATCTGTTGAGCCGAGCATAAACGAAGGATACAAATTAGATTTCCCCTGAAAGCCACAAGATTAAACATTAAGGGGCAAGTTCTTGGCAAAATGTATGTGCGTATTTTGCAAAACCAAGCTTTAAAAATAAAGTCCACAAAGTCTGCTGAATACATTGGTCAGATTTTCTCATATTTAAATATTTGTTTAACTTAACACAGTTTTCAGGTAAATCAAAATGGAGAGGATATTGATATCATTCTGTATCAATATGTGAATTTTAGCATAACATCCACTCAATTATATAATATTAAGACTATAGGAACTATGTGAAAATTTCAAAATGTGTCCTGAATATAAGTGGAGAGGTTTGGATTTTACTTGCAATATCCCCTAGTCTGCATGTTAAGCATTGATGTTGTCTAAGCAGGAGTTCTTTTGCACTGGCTACTTAGCTTACATGCCTGGACTCTACCATTTCCAAACCCAGGGACATAGAATAGGTTGAGGTGGGTCAAAGAGTCAAGATGATAGCTTGTGTTTTTGAAGCATATGAGAGAGGAAAGGGAGAGAGAGAGGTGGGGGTGGGGTGGGGAAGAGAGAGAGAGAGAGAGAGAGAGAGAGAGAGAGAGAGAGAGAGATTGGTCTGTTTTATCACTTATCAAGAACTAGTGGTCTTTACTGTATCTTCTCCCAAAAACTCCATACCAAATTTAAAAAAAAGGACCCATACCCAGGGTACCCTATTCCACTCTCTAGACTTGCAGATTGAGATAAATTTTTAGGGGGCTCCCTCCTTGAAGGGTCAGGAGAGGGAAGTAAGTAACCTACAAAGAGATGATTGCAGAAAGGATCTGTAAGATAGAAGGGAAGTTAGCAAAAGATTCCTGATGCCAGCTCCTGAACTTCCATTGTCTGTTTCCATCCATTCATTGACTAACTCCTGAGAACACACTGCATTCCTAGATGGCCAATTATCTCCTTGTTCTCTTCAAGGTGTATACCCCTTCCCTGCTCCACACTTCTTCGTGTGTGTGTGTGTATGTGTGTGTGTGTGTGTGTGTGTGTGTGTATGTTCTACCACTGAGCTACACCCCAGCCCTATTTTATTTTTTATTTGGAAACAGGGTCTTACTAAGTTACTATGCGCTGGCCTCAAACCTGCAACCCTCCTGTCTCAGCCTCCCAAGGACTGGAATTACAGGCGTGCGCTACCATGCTGGACTCCCACGCTTCTTTTTTAATACTAGTGCAAGGAGGCAAAATGAACATTATGGGTAACCATGAACCCATTGAGGATAACTTTGAACACTACTCTTAGTATTATACCTAATTTCACCTGAATAAAAACGAATAATAAGAAGAAGAGCATGAGTTTTCACAGGATCTGTAGTCCCACAAAGTAGGACTTTCTTAAGGCTATGATAAAGATGAATAAAGTAATTTGCAAGAAGTCCATACAAAGTATTTTATCTATTTAAGTCTCAAAAATACATCTTTCCTGTAACTTACATCTTTCCTGTAACTTCTGTATACTAGTTCTATGCCTGAAGCTAATATTTATCAAGCATCTGCAATGGGCCAAGGAGATAGTGTCATTCTCCTCATTTTTCACATGGGGAAATTAGAGACAGAGAATTTAGGGAACTTGTCCAAGGTCATAAAGCTAACACTTGGGTTACATTTGTTTTCCGCTTACACATCTACATAAAATGTGGATGTTTTCTTTTAATATAGAGATTAGAATCAATGATCAAAAATAGAGAGGGGAGTCAAAGGATTTCTCTGAGGTTTACTTACAGATATTTTAGGCAAAATGCATATCACCTGCAAGAAAGTTAACTCACGTGTGCTGTATCTTAGAACTGTATTAAAGAGAGTTCTATTTCCCTCATTTAACCAGAGAAAAGTTTTGTTCTGTTCTATATATGGCAGGGGGAAGGAGACTCTCTGAAGTCATTAGATTTGAGAAAAGATACTTACAGACTATAATAAGAAGACTTTGCCCCATGTTTGAGAGGCTCTAACTGTTTTAGTCTATTCTCTGTGTTACTTTAAGCAAGTCAATGTCCAAACACCATAGCTTCCTTGTTCAGAAAGAAATATTTTTGTCAAATTCACTATTTTATCTTAAAATACAGCCCATACTAGTGGATTTTTAGGAAAGTTTAGGCCAAGATTGTACACAGTACAGTATTAGCAATAGTTCACTAATGGGAAAAGAGACTGGATAGTTTTTACTAAAGAACAAAATAAAATTTAAAATTCTTATCTGATAAAAGGCAAAATTCAAGTTCCCTTTGTAATATTTCAATTATAAGGCGTACCTTGAAAGAGAGATGGCACATATAAATGAATTCTAAACTTTATAATTCTTACTTTTTAAATTCTATCTTCAATCTGCTGTAATTTGGGTATAAACCCCTATTTTGGTACCATATCTCATTTTTCCTGTTCCAGGAATTTATTTGCCAAATGTCCTGTTAGATAAGTGCTTGTCACTGAGAAATTCTGTAGAGGGTTTCAGTTTTCTGTATTCGACTGTAAGAGCTGATACTATCAGTTTAATTGGCTTTCTGGCTATGGGGACAGAGATATCATGAACAGGCTCTGACTTCGACCAGCCACCATCAGGTGGAACATTCAAGCCAAAACATTGCCGTTCCTAACTGGCACCCTGGACTCAAACGTTTGCACGGGAAATGCGTTGGAACGGGGGACATGAGTGAAAAGGGTCATTGGAATAGATGCAGAAGTGTATAGGCCATGGAATAAGATAGCTTGTTTTCAAAGGAAAACGAAATTTAAAAAATGACAGTATTTCAAGAAGGGTAACATTTCAATGTGCTTCTAGAGGTAGAAATCAGCCAATGGCAGGCAGGAGGGCAGCATTGCCAAATTTGGGGACTTTGTCACTGTGAACATGAGCCCCGAACAAAGGGTGGGTTTTGATCCAGGGTCCCCACGGGAACAATTGTTTTCTCATCCAAGAATCTTTCTCCCACAGCTCAAGAACAATTGAGATACATGCATTCAAAGGTCAAAAGAACAGACAATGCTGGGAACACCCAAGAATCCAGGGAGCAGCTCAGGCTTCCGCACTGCAGACAGAGGACAATCTCGCCAAAGCAGCTTGAAGCAATCTGATGATAGCAACCTTGCTGGGCTCCTGAAGGGTTTCTGTGGTTTATACCAAGTTCCTCCTCTACTGTAGTCTGTGCTACAAATATACCACAGATTTGGCTAAACAGACAATTTTCTTAAAGAGAATTATCTATGGAGGTTTGCCATGTTTTGGGTGATACAGTAGTGGGAAGTCATAATGGAAATACTAGCTCATGACCTGTTTTTCCTAAGGCTGGTTCAATACCTACTACCACTTGAATTTGGTCATTTAAAGTCACTCGTCACTCGGGAGTGCATTATGATCAAGGAATAAAAAGGATCCGAAAAGTAGGAGAGGACTGGTTACCATGTTTTATACACTACATTTATGCAGAGAGCAGTTTTTCATGAGGCTTTTAAAAAAGGGGGATGTGTATTTTTGTAAGACTACAGAAGACTTTTTCAAGAAAGTAGTATATTAAAAATAAGAACAGGATAAAAATAGAAAAGAAATTTATGAAGGAAATTTAGAGATGTGATTATAGCATCACACTAATGACATTACAATTAACCTCAAAGGCATTTCCATACAAACTTCCCTTTCCAACATAAGTCACTCCGGCCAAGGAATAATCCTGTCAGGCTGAAATACTGCATACTTGGTGTGAGTCTAAAAGTGTTTCGGCTTTCTTCATTTTGTTTTTATTGCCAAGTTGGACAGCATTAGACAGAGCTGTTCTGGAGTTAGAAGGATACAATAGTCTGCAGTTTTAAAAGTTTAAGGCTTTTTATGCTCTTAACTCAAACACACCTTTTAAACCCCAAACTGGGCCACTCCTTGGAGCTCATACTATGCACTAATGTTTTGGCTCACTGGGTGTGATAACAATGGACACGGTGAAGATGTTGTTCAATGTTTTCTCAAATAAAACACAAAAATACTTGATAAAATACGTGCCGATTATATGGCCCGAGCCTTTCACACTCGCGTATGTGTGAGTGTTAACTGCATTGGCTTGGAAATGCCAGTTCTGGCCTTCTGGTCAATGATCCATTTACTTATAGTAAAACCTTCCAGAGGGTTCCATAAAAATCTGCTCTGCTGGGAAAGAAAATGACAACCTTACCAACTCCTTCTACAGGAGCTGAAGGGATTCCTTAAGACTTTCAGGAATGTGACATGTTTTGCTAGAACAGTGCCAGCCAGGTCTGTGAGGTGGCTGTTGACTACCCAAACAGGCAAGTGAGGTAGCAGGCCCAGACATGGGAGAAGTCCCTGAAAAGATTCTGCAACCAAAGGCCTACAAGGTCCAGAAATGACGTTCTCCAATCAGCCACGGAATCTGGCTTGACCCTCTGCTCTGAGCATCCAACAACTGGTGGGGCTTGATGCAGGTCCACAGAGAGGCTGAAGTTACTGGCCTAGGTCAGTGATGGTCACCAGCCAGGAGTAGGTGAGGGACCTTAAAGGGAAAGTGGCCCACTGAGTTGCCCATGACCTAGGCTGGAACTGGATTCTATTTTTACTGCTCCCTTGGCTTCTGGTCCCCTCCTGTGTGTCTCTAGTAATAGGGAGACCTTTCGGGTCTGAGTGGCCTGGGTCAGGTGGCTACTCTGATTATACCATGGAGACAGAACTCATGAGTGAGATTCTCTGTGTCTCAGAAGCTCTACAACCAAATTGAGTTATGCTCTAAATCTTATTCATATCGGAGAATATTGTTTTCTAATCAGTTGGATAGTTTCTCTATTTCTTCAGCTATGAATTCTTTTCATGTCATAATCTAATGTAGATCAAAATATGTGTGCAACATGGAGTTGATTAAATATGATAAAACTAAGCAAAGAAAATTTCAAATAAAAGATTTTAAATGCCACAGATCCCAACTTAATTACATTTTTTATCTGTCTTCCTCTACTCCAAAGCATTTTCTATCTAGGAAGAATTACTTGAGGGCTCTATTTATAGGTTATTCATAAATACACAAATACTCTCTTTGAATTTACCTCTAGTTTTACAGAACATTTCTCTGGAATCTTGAGGCAGTTACTTATCCGCAAAAGCCACTAACTCACACGCTTCCCTTGCTCCTTCCTAGCCAGATCTTTGAGATCTAAGTCCACCACTTTGGCTTTTCTTTGAATTTTCTTTTAGTGCCAAAAGAAAAGTGTTCTGCCTCACAAGTTCCCTATATCAAGTGTACCACTCTTTTTCTTTTTTGAGATACAGGGGCTAGGAAACACCGTGCCTCCTTGATGATATTGATGACGCAGTGATTACAATTTCCACCATTGATCATTAGCTTTTCTTTGGGATGCCATGTTAAATAAAGGTTGTTTTCCTGGTGGACACTATAAGTAGACCAGTCTTTCTAAAGGAAATTTGTATGGGTTTCCAAGATACCAATTCCTTATACCTAATTCCTCAATTTTGTTATTGATTCATTCATTCAAAAGATGCTTAACAAACACCTACTAAGTATGAGGCTCTAAATTATGGCTCTCCTCTGAATTCTGAATCATGTATTAAGCTCTTTTTTTTTTAATGGTTTAATCCTGCTCTGAAAGAACCCACAACAATAGGACCGACAGGTTTGGCCTCAACATCTCTATTGAAGAGTAGTCTAACTTTTACCCAAAGCCTTTTTCAATTTCAGTTGGCCACTTTGAGGACCAATTTTGGTTACATTTCACAATGGAGAAGAACAGTTTCAGCCATATGCAGAAAATTATTTTGTTTTCCCCTTACCCCATGCTCCACACGTAAGATATTCAGTTACTTCCACCCAGTATGAACATGAATTATTATTCTAAAATAATAACATAAATAATATACCTGATTGCATTTGTAGCTTTCATCTCTATTAGCTCACCATTCATAGACACTTTTCTCTAAATATCCTTTTTTCTCTTATCCTTCGTTCCATCATAAAAAACCTGTCCTCTATAGAACATTCCTAAGATATTCTTTTATTGGTGCATTATAGTCTCACATCATAATGTTGCTGTGAGTCTCGACGAAGCTGGCCTCGATCCTCCTGTCTCAGCCTCCCAAGCGCTGGGATTACAGGCGTGCGCCACCACGCCGAGCCCTCACATCATAATGTAGTTCATAGTGAATCCTTTACAATTCTAGTTATTGCCTCTATTGTCTTGATCACTCAGATTTCTCATAATTGTTTGCTGCTATTTTTCCTTTTGTGGGGTGTGTTGAATCATATTGAAAACTTCTCAAAAGAAATCTAGTGCATGCACTAAAGTATACATCACTCAGTTTTTCATTTATTTGGTTTTAGCTCATTCATTCATTCAAAAAACATTTCTGAGCCCCCACTTGCACTGACACCAGGCTAAATACTGGAGATGAGGGAATTAACAAGACTCCTAAGTCCTTTGCCTTTCAGGAGCTTATATTCTCAGAGGTCAAAAGAAGTGAGACATACCATAACAAGTAAATAGATAAATAAGCTGGCAAGCTACTTGTGGCCTATGATGATGCTATGGAAATAAACAGGATGATGAAGTTAGGAGAACAAGAAGTTAAAAATGTAGATAGCCGTGTTCAGAGAAGTCTACACTGAGGACATGATATTTGAGCTAAGACCAGAAAGATGAGGATGAGCCTTCCACACACCAAAAAAAATCACCACAGGAAAGGGAATTTTTGAGGAGCAGAAAGGAGGCTGGTGTGGCCAAAGCCCTGAGGTGAGTGACGGGAGTGAAGGAGAACACAAATCACGTCTGGCCTGATGACCAGGGAGGAATTTGGATGTCATTCCTCAGGGAAAGAACTCAAATATTTTTAAATTAGTTCTTTAATGAAGTTATATGCAAATATGTCTATATATCCTATATAATTGGTCCAGTTTGAACAGTTCCAAAGTTTAGCAAAAGGGACCTTTTATCTTCTAAGCCATTAGTCCTGAGTCTTTCGGCATCAAATATCTTATTTTTATCTTAAATTCACCTTTGTGAGTTATTCCAAACTCTGGTGGGCTTTCTAAGATCATACCCCAAATTTTCCATTTTGAGGCCATCCTATAACAAACACAAAAAAATAACTTGGACTCAAGAACAATGTCTTTTGAAATTTTCCAGCTCCACTACTGTAACCTATTATTTGCTGTTCTTCCAAGCATGATATAAGCAAACCACAACAAAAGCTTTTGTTAGGAGCCAATTTAATAGCTAAAAGGTTGATCTTTAAGCAGGGGGAGGAGCATCAAAGAACTCATGTATTGCAACTGGCATAGGATTCATATTGAGCTGTGAGGGTGGAGAGAGTAACATCAGATGTGTCAATGTTTACAGGAGGAAATGAGTCACAGGGGGCATTTAAGGGACCATTGGCCCCAATTTACATGTGAATCTAGCAATCACTTGGAAAACATATATGTATGCACATAGTTTTTAAGAGCTAGCATCATGTCCAACTATGCTTGTGGTACAGTTTGGAAATGAAACTTTTAAAAGTAAAGTTCTTGAAAAGATGTCTTTTAAACCACACTATTCAAAGCTTTCTATGGGTATTTGATTCAGGCCCCAAACACTGCATGTTGCCAGTTTTTCTCAGCTTAAACACTGGTATGTCCCTGTGCCAAGCTGATTTTAACAACCTCTACCTTTCTAAGCAGCCCTTTCATGTAGATTTACTTGAAAATGGCATCTCAGCCTCTTGTCACCTCATGTTCTCTTCCAAACCATTCACCCAGGTCAGTTTCCTGGCAGGTCCTCAACAAGCAGTTGGGGGTTCTTCTTAGACTGAGCTTGGAGTAATTATGCTCTGTAATTGTGGAGTCAGGGCCTGTCTCCCAGTCAAGATTAGAAATGCCAAGTCATTTCCTGTTTTCAAATCCCAAGGAAAGATACTGACGTCTGATACTGGTTTTCCTAGTTTCAATTATTGCAGGGCACCCTGGAGCTGCCTTTGAAGGATTCTCTTTAGAATACCTGGGTCCCAAACATGGTACTCTCCCCTGGCCCAACACCAGAGAATCCAGAAAATGAGTCTGGCTGTCTCATTGAGTGACTGGAGGTTATTTCACTTAAATGATGGCAATCAGAGTCACAAGGTATAGGGAATCTCATCTGGGGATGGACTGCCTACTGGGTGCTCTGCAGAAACAGGGGGCAGGGGGCATCTGTATAAAAGGGAGCAGAGGCATTTGGCACATGTTAAAGGGTAAAGGCACCTTCATTTTAATTGTACAGATCCTTGTATTTTACAGCACATTAAACTTTAAAAGGAAAGGTAGCAAAATTGAGCATCTGTTTTTTTCTCTTATAAATTCAACTCCTAATAAATGCTGAGCAGAGCTTCCTCAGACCCAGTTGTGGACAGATAAGCAGTTCCATGCACACAGAACTAACTGCAGCACTTGTCTAAACCTCACTCGACTGTCTTTTTTATTTCTCTGCCAGTGAAACCAGCTTGTAGCAATTGTGTTTTGGGACAGATGACATCCCCAAAAAGAATCACAGCCAAAATAAACATAGTTACGATGGAGAATAATACTAAAAATTATTCCTATTTATTCTACTCTACAGTGCCTTCCATTGTAAGGAGTATTCTGCACCTAAATTAGTCGCAGTAATACGATTTTCATGCTGGAAATGAACCTGTGCTTGTTCCCCAATTTCCTGACTTTGGAGGAGTAAAATATGTGTTGCTGGTTATCAGATTTTAAAATGTATTTCCTTTTCACATCCACTTTTTTCTCTTGAAAATGACACAAAATCCATAACATGGTAGATAAGGTTACAACCTGCCTGTTATATTTTATAGTGACAATTGTATAACTTTTAAAAACTGAAATGTAAATGTGTCCCTTCAGGTCAACTTCCTAGAGAAATGTGTTTATGGTATAATTTTCTTCAAAGAAGAATGGGGCAGATTTTAGAGGTGGACACATGGGTCTTAACATGGAGCGAATGGAGAGGGGGCGGGGAAGGTGTGATTTTTCTATCCCCCAAAGAGGGGCTGTATGCCATCAAATGATGACCATGGAGAGAAATGTCAACAGTCATTTGGCCCCTTTCTTGGCTACCTTCCTTGATTGGGAAAAATCAGCATTTTAGATTCCATCAAGATTCTTCAGTACCTTTAAATCAAGCAAATTGAATTGAACTGTCCATTTAGTCAATTATGTCATCGAGGAAATGATGGGAAGAGAAAGAAGGAAGACTGGAGAGAAAGGAGACAGAAAAGCAATTTAGGAGGAAAAAGAAGAAAAGGGAGAAAAGAAAAACCAAAAGAAAGAAAGGGCAAAATAAAATTAAGAGAGAGAAGGAAATTAAGAAAAGTTGTGGACTATAGATTCTTAGCTACTCAAAATAATCTACTAAACTTATTAAAAATTCTTTGATTATTTGAGATCATTAGGTTGGTGAGTTTGTGTGCAATTCATTTATTTGCTATTGTACAACTAAGTTAGAACAGTAGCCTGACTTCCACTTCTCCTTTGTCATTGGCTCTTATTCCTGGCCATATTTTACATGTCAACCTGCTCACCATATGTGGACATACTTATGTTTCTTTGCCACTAATTGCTTCTTTTTTGACAATACCATCTATATGTGTATAGTATATGGCCGTTTTTATCACTCTAAGCCTATTAATGCCCAGACTTATGGTTCCCAGAGGAATTAAAATTAACCGGCTCTCTAAATATTGTTCATGAGTTGGAAAACTCCTGTATTTTAGAATCTCACTTCAGTTGTTTTTAATTGGTTTGCAATATTTCACCCTTTCGGGCTTGCCCTTAGCTTTTCAAAGTATGTATTAGAAAAAAATTTATGAGAGAGATATGAAAGGCAAAACTCAGGAAAAATAAACACTTATTTTAGACAATGATAGTACTTATTCTATGATTTAAGCCCGATTTTATAGTTTGGTAGAGTCTAAATTTTTACTGGCTCTCCACTGACTTCTATTCTCATCAATGAGATTTTCACCTGTAAACAAGTGAGCCAGTCTAATATGTTCTATCAGCAGAAAGCACAGGCTTCTACATAAAGGGAAATTCTCTTTTGGTGAATTCCTCTTTTAGAGATGGAGATCCCTAACATACTAATTCATTTTCTGAGTTTGTCATATAATATTGCTGTTTATTTCTAGAACATGGAAAGAGACTTCCCTTAAATGCTTAGCTTTTGAAGAATGGTCACTTTGTACAACTCATAAAACAAATCACTGGCAAAAGGCCCCTAAACCCCAAAGAACCATTTATTGCTAAACATACACACACACACACACACACACACACACACACACACACCCCTCCCAAACATATCAATAGTGCTTACTATTCTTCAAAGAAAAAATTCAATAGAATAAATAATAAGTAAAAGTTTTTGAGAAATAAAAATAGAAGAATTAAAAATAGTATTTATTAGTCTTCAAAAATAATGTGATAATGTGATAGATTCTATGGATAAATGAAAATATATCCAAATTAGAATTATAGACTGTCATGTTTCTGTTACCAGGGCAGAGGAAAAATTAATTTTCTTTATAGAAAGAACAAATAAATTAATAGAATAGTAATAATGTAGGTCATATTCATGAAAAACAGAGAACACTAACATCATCACTGAGTTCTCCCAGATGACAAATAGTAGCTGTCTCTTACTCCCAGGTCCTAGAATCAAACCATTTTTCTTAAAAAAAGAAGTACTGTCAATAACGCTAGGGATGTATATAGCTCAGTGGTAGAGCACTCGCCTAGTATGCATGAGGCCTCGGATTCGATACTCAGCACTGAAAAAAAAAGTATATCAAGTCCGGCGTGGTGGTGCACACTTGTAGTCCCAGTACTTGGACAGCTGAGATAAGAGGATTGAGGGTTCATGGCCAGTCTCAGCAACTTAATGAGGTCCTCGGCAACTTAGTCAGACCCTGTTTCAAAAAAAAAATAGGGCTGTGGGTATAACTCAGATGTAGAATACCCCTGGGTTCAAACCCCAGTACCACACATACACACACACACACACACACACACACACACACACACACACAAAGTACTATCGAGGTATTTTGAACTAGTACATAAAACTTTAAAATGATGCCCCAGTCATGATATTTCAAGAAGATACTTCTTCTCACAAGTAAACTTTCTCTTAGAATTTTGTAATAGACATAACAAAAAATGGCTTGGCTTTCAATTTCTAAGTATTAAAATAAATCAGTAAATGAAAGAATGAATGAATAACTGGGGAAATAAAACTACATGGGGGTATCCATCTGAAGTGTATATGAGAAGAAATTCATTCTCCGACTGATTTTCAAGTAAGCTTTTAAGCATCTCACATGATCTGCCATGTGTAAAAGTCCTGCATCTGACAAAAAGAAAAGGCTATTCAGAATTTCCCAACTCCAGATGCCCTGTGTATATCACAAAGACCACCATAGGAAGAGGTAACCCAACTGATGATAATCAATGAATGAAAAAAATCTTTTTACTTTATGCAATAGCCACTTTTCTCATTGAATAAGTAACATATATTTATATAATAGCAAGTGGCATATTATTATTAATCATGAATTCCAAGGTTAAGAACCTTTGACTTTGTGTGCATGAATATTGAGATACTTTAGTGTGCTCAGACGTTCAACAAACACACCATTTGCTTTCATCTGTGCGGAGTCTGTCACTTGACTTTTGACCTTTCATTTGGCACTGTCCTGTCATTTCTTTGGTTTCGCAAATTTTAGCTTCTTTCTTGACCTCTCAACTGTGACCTTTCACTTGACCTGTGATCTCATAAATTCTGAAATCTCATACATGTAATTGAAGAACAAATAAACAAAACATCTGGATGAAGCTCTTCCTGAATTAAGTCTGAGTAGATGAAACATAGCACCAAGTACTTTGAGACCTCAGTAAGCAATGCAATATCCACTAGGATGATTTGTGAACAGTAGAAAATAATTTTTTTAGAATTGACTGTAATATATAAAATTATCATAAGCCTCAGGATTAGCCTGATGAGAATATTTCTCTGGTCTGATCACATTAAAATGTAGCAAGCTTAGTTAAAAACAAAGCACCTTTAGTGTAAGTAATACTGAAATTTATCATCATATTTTCAAGCTTGAGAGTCAGAGCTTTTGTCTAAATCAGTACCAATGGATTTGATCCAGATAAAGATTGTGTGAGTCACTACCATAAAATTTGGGGGGTGGGGGGTTGAACCTAGGGGTATTCTACCTCAAAGCTACACCCCCAACCCTTTTCATTTGGCATTTCGAAACAGGGTGTTGATAAGTTGCTGAGGCTGGCCTTAAATCTGCACTCCTCCTGTCTCAACCTCCCATGCACTGGGATTATAGTTGTGCACCACTGTGCCCATATAAAATTAGGTGTTTTAAGGCTATCTGATTACTCTTAATCCCTCACTCTCCATAACAATGCTTCATTGTCTTCCTAGCACTTGTCACCATATGAAACAACCTTTCTTTATTGATGTGCCATCTATCTCTCCCCACTAGAATATTAGCTTCATGAGGACAAGAAATCTGACTGCTGTAGTAGCTGTTAAGTCCCCATCACCAAAAGCGTGCCTACCTGGCACCTACAGGTTGACAAATGAACATACTTTAATGGACAAAAGAGTGTCTACTTTAAATAAAAGAAGAGCTTTCTGAGCATCACTGCACACATTGAACACCAGAACAAAAGCCTAAAGTAGAGATACCAGCTAACTTTAAAGCTATGCTTATAGCTCACCAATTTTTTTTTAAAGTTCCATTTCCCCTAAAAGTTTACCCTGAAGTTTTCCATATTGACACTTCATTTTTCTTGCTTTTTATCATTAAGATATTTTTCTCCAACAAAATCTTCTAAAAAACTCTCAAATTAAAAAATATCGGTAATTATCTTCAAATGCTAGCTCTAGCATGAACTTGAGATTTCAGTCAAATCTCTTGCTAATTAGAATATAGTCATGTTTCTTTCATTAGATGTCTAGATTCATACACTAGCAAACTAGTTCAGAGTGATAGGGATATGAAAACAGTTACTGAAACATGAGAAAGCACCACATTCTGCTACCTAAAATGACCACAGCAATTTTACACTTGGGCATATGCAAGCTAAGATTACTGTGTACTTCAGATTAATGTAAGTAAAACCCAAACAGGAACCATAAGATGAACAAACAGAACCATACGTGCGTGTACCACTGAACAAAAGGATGACCAAATAAAAAAATTTGGAGGAAATATCTTCCAAAGGGTAGTTAATACATCCCCTGGACTCTGTTATAAAAGACATAAAGTTGGCCCAGAAAAATAAATCAGATTAGAAAGTCACCTTTCTTTTAAATAAGATCTTCTATAGAATTCAGCTAAGGAAATTTCACTTTGAATATAAAAAAGGTGAGTTTTCTCTTTCAAATGGTGGTAGAATAAGAATAAGAGTATTCACATCCACTACTTGGTCGTTTAACAAAAGATTATAAATTGACATATGCTAAAACTTAATATTATCATTTTTGTAACATTTTATACCAATAAATACCAAGAATGTCTTATACTAATTTAAATCATACTTGAACATATTACATCTTCACCATAATAGGTACATAACAAGGTTCTATATTAACAGATTAGTATTATGTTTTTAAATGTAATTTTTGCCTTTTATGAGTTCTAAAATATTGAAAGAAGTGTTACACGTGAATTGCTATAAAAGCTAAATTTAAACTAATCACAAAACCAGCATTTTCTAACTTCCTCAAGCTAAGTTGAGCAAATGGCTCAAAGTTTAGCTAAAGTTTGAGGTTCTTTCCTTGTTTAATCCAAAGCAGTTCATTTTTCCTGAAGGTAATCAAAATAGTCAGACATGGTACAAATCATTTTGTTGGAGGAGAATTATGTCTGTGGTTAATTTAAATAATGTAATACCAATAAGGAGAACTTTAAAGAATATTAGAGTATTTGAAATATAGAGAGAAATAAAAATGGCAACACAAAAATATAAAAGAAAATTAAGTACAGGAATTATTTTGTAGATACCACTGATATATTGGGCATACTAATAATATAATATATAAAGAATAAAATCTAAGTAATAATTTCAAAAAGGAATAACTTGAAAAGTTCACATTGAGGGAAATCTACTAACTGTTTAGGAATATGGTAAAATAAATAGTAATCAAGTTTTTAATAAGAAGTTCTGGAATTTCAGATAAAAATAATATGGAAACAGCGAGATGCTCAATTTTTATGACCTTATAAATAAATTAGCAAAATTACTATTTCTGAGTCATCTCTTACATTTACTTATTAATGTAATCCAAGAAATTATATTTTGTTCCAAATAAGTAAAGAATAGAAGTACCAGTTACACTCCAAAAATTACGAGGAAATTAGTAACAGAAACAGTTGTGGATATTGTAAAAAACAATATGGAAATTTTTAGGAGAAATAGGACAGAGTATTTAAATCTATTGTGTTGATATAACAAAGCCCAGACTTAAAAATAAAAGCAAGGTTTTCTGGCTTTACTTATGCTTTAGGTAGGAGCTTTTTACTACACGAATTCAACTGCTGAAGTTCATTTCCTGTCTTTAATTCTAAACGAGCAATTTGCTGATAATTTCCTGTCTACATTTTCATAAAGTAGAAAGAACACAACTGGTTAAGCTTAATGTTTCAATAACCAAATAAACTTCAGCCAGTAGAGTCTAGGAAATTAGACGACTATCTAGAAACTAGTTTTATGATTATAAAACGTCTAAATACTGTTTATCTCTCCTAAATGTTTGAAAATATTCTGAAGGCCTTTGTGATTGTGTCCTTGACCCCCAAACTAATAGAACACCTTTGCTTTGCCTCAGTGGGCCCAGAGCAATTAAAGTCAAAAGGGTATGGATCCCCTGAACTCTGAGCTAGTCCAACACAGATGAGGAAGAAATGACCTCTAACTCAGTTTCAGCCTACACCCCCATTCCTTACCCCATTTCTTTATGCCTAAATTAGAAATTTACTTAACTTGAACTTGTTTCAGACTATGCCTTTGGATTCATGATTATCAGCACTGGGGGTTGAAATTAAAATAGGGCATCACTAAAAGGCACCCATCTGTAATCTATATTAAGTTGTCAATTAAAGATGAAGAATGGCTTGTTATTATTGCCTTAAAACGAGGTGCCCTCTTTCTCCTGTTGAGATCGCAAACATCTCCCATCCGAAATCCATTATAACTTCTGCAGACGTGGAGCTTAGGAAGTGTATACTGTTTCCAAGGCTCAGAAGAAGGCATGATCCTCAAAACCATGAAATGTGAGGACAAACAAAAAAACTTCAACAAATGCCAGTGTGTGCCACCACCACCTCCAGATGCCAGACAGCGGGGGAAGAGGAGTCAGATGCTAATTACAAAGAGCGATTTTATTAGACAGATTTAAGGGGAACAGATGAGCCCAAATCCCCCTTTTTATTATCTACTGTACACTTAGCTAATGCTTTCTCCTGTGAGAAAGGCTTAAACAGTAAGCACAAATAGCACAATGAAATTGTAATACTCTCCCCGTGTGGACCTGGATTATTTCAGCCACCAGCAATGTGAGTAGCTGCAGGTGTTGCACTAAATAAAGTAATATAAAGTGTCTAAATTGCAACAGTGGAAGTACTGTTTCAGGACCCTTGTCTGCTTTTTATTAATAGTCAGATTCCTTCCTATCAGCAGCCACAAATACCTTTACCCTATTATTCAGCAACAATATTTTGATAGGCAAAGATCTATTAAAAATCACTGTTGATATTTTGTGACCATAGTCATTTTGGAGTTGAATAAGCGTTCAATCTTCTCACAGAAGGGGAGAACGTAAACTTGCGATTCAGGAAAAGAGGAAACCAGGGGTTACGAAGGTGGAGAGGCCAAGCAGAATGAAACAGACCCCCTCCATCATGTAAAAAAACTTGGCAGCATAACTAGAAACAGACCAACCCTAAATCTTAGGGTTCATGAGCTCTTAGTAACATAATTAACTGAAATAAAACTAATATTCCCGTGTTAAGTTTCACCTCCACATACATCAGCAGTTATAAGTCACAACACCAGGTATAAAGAGTTAGAATCAGAAAGTACTTGTGTTTACGGAATGTTCTCAAGGTAAGGGGAAACATTCCTTAGCACATTAGTGAAATTTCTAAGATGGAGAAAAATCATCTACACAAAGAGAACTGTCAGTTGACCTTACTCTTGCTACCAAGAAGCATTACTTTGGGTGAAGGTGTGCAGGTCACTCATTGGAAATTTCTTACAAAAATGGAGAGCTGCAGATTTCTGAAGCATTTGTTCTTAAGAAAGGACCACTAATACCCAAGGAAAAAAAAATGTTGAACAGGAAATGTTTGACCAGTGTTGCATCACAAGATATCAAAAGAATTTCACTTTGGCTCCTTCAGTGAATCAAGTCAGGACATTCTTGATTTTTTTTATAGTCTCTGAGGTTCTACAAAAAGAGCTCCCCCCAAAAATGAGTGATACCAAGATTTTCCTAAAAGTTTCCAATGCACAAAATAAAGCAAAAAGTCTTCTCCTAGGATAAAATGTAAAAAGTATTAGTGCTGCGAGAGTAGATAAACAACATTAGTGATCTGTGAATAGCAGTCAGGAAATTCCATTTATCTGATGAGCTGCTGGCTAACTGAGCAGTGTTTCAGATGTCACCAGCTAACTAAAGTTCCCCATTGTGTGTACAGATTTCTATTAAAGGCGTTTTTAGTGCCGTTTTGCACATTAGGAGATAGTTTATTTAGAAGCAAATGGTAGACCAAGAGAGAAAATTCTCCTTTTCTCCTTCCTTTTCCTTTGTAGTCCATGTCCATTTGCACCTCAGCACAGTAATTCCACAAATTCCTGACTCTGAGGAGGATTTTTGTCACAGTACTGCCTGCGGCCATCAGTCCTGGTTTTTTTTTTTTTTTTTTTTTTTTTTTTGTCTAAGCAAGCTTTCTTTTAACACTTAAAACCAGAGATGATTTAACAGAAAGTGTCTCAAGTCTGTAGCTGCAGCCCCCTTAGACTCTACCCAAACAAAGCTACTAATGTGTGGCCAGTTTCTTGGCAAGCGCACTCTGGGCTGATAATGCTCCTGCTCGCTATTCTCCAAGGAGCCGGCTGCTGGAAGACTGCTCCAGCCTCATCCCCTTGGTGCTCCTGATGCGGGCGATCCTCCGACTGCACGGCGCCAACCACAACACGCTACCCACCGTGAGAGAGCAGGACGCGGGCTGCTCTAGTCAGGACTTATCGTCTATCATACTGATTGACGAATCCAAGAGTGAGCAGAAAAAATAAACACGAACAGAGGCTGCAGTGTATGGGCCAGTCAGCTGGGAGTTTTAGTATTTGGCCTTGGTGCTCCTACTCTCATGGTAGGTTATCTTTTCCTTGTGCTATCATTTATCATAACTTTGAGGGCCAGGGAGAGAAACAAACCTACAATTTCTCTATTGGTTACATTCATTAGCTTTCTTTCTTTCTTTCTTTTCTTTTCTTTTCTTTTCTTTTCTTTCTTTCTTTCTTTCTTTCTTTCTCTCTCTCTCTCTCTCTCTCTCTCTCTCTTTCTTTCTTCTTAATACTCTTTCCTTTGCCCCCCCCCATAATGATCCCATCCCTTCAAACAGTATTCCCTAAAGGATGGTGAAATTAAATCTAAATACAGTTCTTCCCCTTTTACTCCTGTTCCACATAGATCATTGCAAGTAATTAACCTTTGTTATTCCATCAAATCTAGAATGTGAACCTCCATGTTAATTTACTTAAGTCAGCCCCAATAATAAATCTGCTTCTGTAGCAGCTCAACTCAATGAAGATCCTGGATGTCAGTCAGTTATTTGGGTCGCTAGCATCTTCTTCTTAAATAATGGCACTTGACTTCTTCAGGCACAAACCATGTTTTGTATTGGTCTTGACAGCCACTATAAAGTACTCCCCCAAGTGTCAGTAACAAAGATGATTTGTATGTGGCTTGCAGTCTTCCAGTGTTCTAATAGCTTTCTCATTCCAACCCAGAAACATGGAACACAGGGCAGCTGCTTAGAGCTGATACAAGCATTTCTTCTCTCAGCAGGCTATTCTTGCATAACCATTTATTTTGCAGAGTTTTAAAGTGCCTGAAGGATTTAATTATGTACATAGACAACCCCTATAAACTCTATTCTAGGGTTTTTATTGACTTTTGTGCTGGGCAGCTCTTAGGCATTTCAATTAAGTGTTTTTATAAGAAAAACTACAATATTGTAAAAAAAATTCTTTATAGATACTTCCAAACAGGTTTGTTCCTCCATCTGATTGAATCAACTATTTAATTGGCAAAAAAATTTTTTTACAGGTTAATTCAGGTTTAGTTTTTCCATTTTGGAAAAATAGAAGGTCAAATACCACACAGGTTTGTGAAAATGGACCCGGCAATACCAGTACAATGACACAGGAAGAGGGAGGAGAACAAGATTACTTTGAAATATCCTTTGAATGTCATAAGGCTACCTGTTACTCTGGAGTTGACCGAAACTCATGAGGGTAAAAACCTAAATGCAAAATTTTACACGTTCCACTTAACAAGTGCAGAATAATAAATTACCAAATTCATTTGGAGAACCTGCCTGACAGACCTAACCCTCAAAAGTCTCCAGGAGACCCCAAAGCCGCCTTTGTCTACCTTCTTCAATTGCAGGGCTCAAGTATTTACAAGGCTTCTGCAAACCTGCCTTCATTATGATGTGGGATATTTCAGTCCCAGCAGGTGGCCAACAGGAGACCAGACCTGCCCGTGAAATATGTAATACTTTTTCATATACTTTAACCAGAAATGCGCCCCTCCATGACTCTCCTAACTGTTCTAATTTCCCTTTCTCCTCTTAATCTCCTCAGCAAGTCATGAGCATGCATTAAGATCTACCTAAAACATTTCACCCACAGGCAATGTAATTCTGAAACAAGCAACCAACATTTCACAGCTCTGGAGTAATAGATTAATTTGAACCTAATGTTGCCGCCGTTTACTGCTCCAAATGTTCTGGTGTAGACATAGCCCTGAGGCATGGTGCTGTGGCATGCACAACTTTGGGAGCCGGAGCTACAGTTGGCTTAACATCTGTGCATCAGATTTGCCATGTGCCTCATTATCCTGCACCCCACTGTGCCTACCTGTCCCCCTCAGCCTCTCAGCCACAGGCGATCTCATTTTTTTCCCCCTCCAACTAAGAATCTTTGTTCTCCTTCTCACTTACTAAATTTTTGCGAGACCTCTGCACCCAAGCCGTGGGGATTCGGTCCATGTGAACAGCCCAGGCCCTTTAGATTCTTAATTCTCCATTAGGAAGAGGAAAATTACAGCATTAAGTTTCTGACATGCCACTGCATAAATTGCGCCATTTGCAGAATCTACTAGAGCCTGTGACTGAACTCAGAGGCGTGTAATAAAGCACGGCGTTGTTGGTTTTGACTTTAACAAGTTTGGTTGGCTTCAATTATCTGTAAGCAAAAAAGAGTAACTTCCAACTCCAGATTTAAGAGGGATGAAGAAATAAAATCCAGTCACAGAAAGATAAGATTGTCACCTCAAAAATGAAAACTGGGTAACTTAAGCTATTTAAGGAACTATCATTTCAAAGCTTATTGCCACAAACATTTGACATATATAACAACCCTACCCCCCTCACAAAAATAAAAAATAGAAAAAACAAGGCCTTAAAATACACATAGTAACCAGGCCAAACAGCTGCTTAAATTTTAATCCTGCTTAAACAATAAAAGAGTCATATGACTCCTTTATTGGTTTTCCATTGGAAGTGTTTTGGGTACCCATTTAACAAGAGACAGAATAAAGATTTAGTGCCACCAAAATAATTTAAAATATGCAAACTTAAATAATACTTATTATTATCATAAAATGTAGGTATTTTAATAATAATGGCATTAATAATAAAATACATAAAAGCAACAGAATAGTCACCCTAATGTTGAATGTAAAAATGCCACCATTCTTGCTAGAAGAAAAAATTCAAGCTAGAAGAACACAAGCTAGAAGAAAAAATTCAAACCAGAGGAATTAGCTTCAAAAGGGTCAAGGCTATGAATAAAAAACTTTTAAAACATGACCTAAATATTATATCTTACAAGCTGGATTTAGATAGTAGTCAACAAATAAGCAAAGTAGCTTCAACTATTTACTAGGGTGATAAGGAACTATTTTACTCTAGGTGATAGAAAGTTTTAAATTACCATTTCCATGGAGCTAATATTTTTTTAATCAGATTCAAACAATTCCTACCAGCCATCATTCAGATTTTTAATCCCTGGAGAACAAACTTGAGGTCTCAGGAGAGAATTTTCCTAATGCCTCCCCAAGTAAAGATATGCTCTGCTCCAGAAATTGTATTGGATTTCCATACTTCCCCACATAATGCTCAACTTCTGCACAGTACAGAGCACTGAGTCTTGCACATTTCATTATATGCTCGAATTCATTTACCCTATATGGAATTTGTTACCTTTACAATAAAAAAGTCGCTATTCATTATTGAGAGTGGACAGATGGAACATGTTCAACTTAAGACATCAATAAGAAGAAGGGAAAGACTTATAATCCATGTGGCACAGCCTCCTCCATCTGGTAGTTCCCTGCTTGTCTGCCAAGACTTTTTTTCCAAATAAAAACGAACATTTCTCTTTGGAGTAAATGGAACATTCTCAGATATTGACCCTCATTCTGATTTATACAAAATAAGCTAGCATGCAATTAAAATATGATGTTTTCTAAAGGTAATCCGTATCATAATTGGAAAAAATAATTATGACTATTTTTCTCAAAGCATTATGAGATAAAACAGTTTTTGCTTTGATAACTCATGAAGGCAATTTGAACAAGTTATTTCATCCTCTTAAAACACACACACACACACACTACACACACACACACACACACACACACACACACACACACACATTGCAAGGTATATAAATAAAAAATTGGACCAGTAAAGCAGCTGCTGATCTCAGGCAGGAAGACTAGGCTTGCATATCCTTCCCAAACCCTTTATCCAGCAGATGATACCTGACATCTAAGGGAGGAAGCTCGATCCACAGTTCCATCCCAGACCATAGCTGTCAGACCACATTGCTAATACAGAGAACACAAAACTATCACTCTCTGACATCAGTTAAATCCTATCATATCTCTAACAGTTAATCAGATAATCTCATTTATTGACCAAGACAGTGCTTTGTATCTTTCCCATATTTCCATCAACCCTCGTGTGTTTATTCCGTATTTCTCTTTTTCTTTGCATTAAGCTATCATGTCATATCAAAGACAATGAGCCAGCTCTTTGCTTATTAGTATGCTAGCTCTGGACCCTACAAATTATATTGGGGAACACAGGTCCACTTCTCTGCCAATGGTGTACCTATCAAAGATATCGTCATAGGGAAAAATAGTTAACCATCTACCTGGTTATTTTATTTGGGGATTGACAAGGTACTTTATTATAATGCTATAACATGTTTTAAGTTTATTTATTAACGTGATTTGTAGAGCCAGGTGTGGTGGCGCATGCTTGTAATCCCAGTACTTGGGAGGCTGAGACTGGAGGATCGGGGTTCGTGGCCAGCCTCAGCTACTTAATGAGGCCCTCCGCAACTTAGTGAGACCCTATTTCCAAATAAAGAATAAAAAAATAGGGCTGGGGGCATAACTTGGAGGTAGAATGCCCCTGGGTTCAATCCCCAGCACTGAAAAAAAAAGATTTGTAAAAATTATAACAATTCAGGCAGTGAGCATTTATTAAATGCTCACTTGTTTTGATACTGAGAACATTTTAGAGATTAAAACTTTATTGACATACTTTTTAAAAATTAAAACTTTACTGACATATATTTAAGCTGAAACTTCAGACCCTAAGACAATATCTACATAAAGAGTACTTTTTTCTTTTTTTTTTTTACTTTTTTAATGTTTATTTTTTTAACTGGTGCATTGTAATCATACAACTTGATGGGTTTCAGGGTGGTAGAAGTATACATGCACACCATGGTCAATTAGCCCTCCCCCCATTCCCACCCCCATTCTCTCCCCCTTCCCTCTTTCTCATGCTCTGCATAGTAGTTGACTTTGGTATATTTGCATATGTACATCCTGGGCA
>PVJS01011073.1:0-46540 GCA_004027185.1 Glis glis | reverse complement strand
GCGCTACACCCCCGGCCCTATTTTTTATACTTTATTTTGAAACCGGGTCTCACGAAGTTGCGGAAGGCCTCACTAAGTAGAGAGAGAGAGAGAGAGAGAGAGAAAGAGAGAGAGAGCTGAGGCTGGCCGCGAACCCGGATCCTCCGGTCTCCGCCTCCCAAAGTACTGGGATTACAAGCGTGCGCCACCACGCCCGGCCCATTTCTTAAAATAGAATGTGAAGTCTGGATGGAAGCCACATCTGATCAGTGATAAGTTTGATGGGTTTGAGATGAATTTGAAATATCAGGAGAATAAATAACCAGTAGTTCAGTATTGAGGGTTTTAGGATGTGAGCAGAAGAGAGGATGGACTGGAAATGAAGATGTAGATTTAACCACAAACACACATCTTGCATGCCTGTGACTGTCCATACGCATGTCCATTACTAGGTGTGTCTGTGTCCATCTCGATGTCCTGTGTGGGTGGGAGTGGCACTCTTGAAAGTGCTCCTGGGAACCTCATACCATGAAGAGACATGTATTTTACCCTGTCTTACAGTGGGTCCCATATTGAGAACTGGCATTCAATCCTGCGCAATGGGCTGGTCAATGCATCCTACACCAAACTGCAGGTGAGGCTCTGCCCCTTTCTGCTTTCTCTCCGTCCCCTCCTTACCCTACTCAGTTTTGGGGAAAGCTGCTCTAGAGTACTCAGCTGTTTTGCCTCAGTATCCTCAAGCCTAGCCTGTCTTGAGAGCTTCCCTAAAGAGAAAGTTGGAATTGGATGTATAGAATGAATGTGGCTGTTGTATATTTGAACTTGGGTCGTGTTTGTGGTTTGGGGAATGGGGATGTACTTGTAGGCAGTAATGTGGAATTGCTGATTTCAGCCACTGTGATGAATTCACCTAGTAGATAGAGCTTTTCAGTTTATGTGGTTATTCTGGAGTTGGTATGAAGACTTGTTCTTTGCCCTGGAAGACTACAGTAGTGGTTGTTCCTCCTCCTGGCTACCTCTTCTCTAGTTCCTCTGTTTTGGAATCTGCATATGTACCAAGGCCTGAGGACAGGAGTATGGATGCTGAGGGACTGACTCAGTGACTCTGCCACTCCCCCACTCTCCAAGGCATTAATATCTAGTATTTCATAGCCAAGCAATTTAAATTGACTCCACTTTTCAGCTAATCACCTTTTCAAGAGTAGGTGCCTAGAGTCATTTGAATGAGTGAGAAGGTAGATGGAGGGACAGAGGACTGGATAAGCCTTGTAGATGCCCAATATATAGCCATGGGAGGGCCCAGGCTCATATGTTCATCCTGGTGTTTCCCTGCAAGCTGCATGGAGCAGCCTATGGCAAAGGCATCTACCTGAGCCCCATCTCCAGTATTTCCTTTGGATACTCAGGTAAGAAATATTCTCTGGCCACCTTGACTCGATTTACATTGTATCCATTTGTGACCACATGATCTGTGCTGTCTCTTCCTCCCCATTGTGGATACTTGGTCTATGTCAGCTTTCTCCCCTGCCATGGATGCATAATCTGTCTCTTTCTATTTCTCTAACTAGAAATTTAGATTCTTTATGAGATAAGACCAGCTGTTGTTGAAAATGGTGGTTTTATTCATTTGTGTGAGCTTGTCCCTCCAAATGCACTAAGGAATAACTGGGAAACAAGGCTTTTTGTAGACAACATTTTTGATGTTGGCAATTACAGATTGTGTATGTGTGCGTGTGAATTTACGTGTGAATACACCTGAAGGCTGGAGTCCTTTGTGTTGGCTTTCTGGAAGCATTGTTCTTCTCTCAACCACCTTCTAAATTTTTTTTGTGTGTGTGTGTGGTACTGGGAATTGAACCCAGAGGCATTCTACCTCTGAGCTACACCCCCAGACCGGTTTTATTTCTTATTTGGAAACAGGGTCTCACTAGATTGCTGAGAGCCTCACTAAATTGCTAAGGCTGTCCTCGAACCTGCAATCTTCCTGTCTCAGCCTGCCAAGTACTAGGATTACAAGCGTGTGCCACCACGCCTGGTTTAAAATTTAAACAGTCTATAATTAAACAGTAATATAATAGTCACATTGACTGTAAGAGAAAGCAGATTTATTTTTTATCTTATCTTTTATTCCACAGATAAGATATGAATGAGGTCCATATTCTACTGTGAAAATGAGTTCAGCCTTGTCTAGCTCAGAGAAGAAATCTGACTTAGAACTCTCAGGCTTCCAGGCTCATGTCTTAATTCCTTTTCAGTCTGCTTTTGTTTTTATTCAGTGTAGTTTCTCTATAAGGGATGGCCACCATGTAGTTGCATTTTCACTATATGAAGGCAATTATACTAGATTCTTTAAAGATTATTATTTAGTATCCTGAAGTAATTATAACTGTTATAAAGGTAAGAAAACTTATGTCCAGAACCACAGAACTAGAACACTCTAACAGAATAAACAGCCAGGTGTGGTGGCACACACCACTAATCCCAGTACTTCGGAGGCTGAGACAGGAGGATTGCAGGTTCGAGGCCAGCCATAGCAACTTAGCGAAGCTCTCAGCAACTTAGAGACTGTTTCAAAATAAATAAAATAGGGCTGAAAGTATGGTTCAGAGGTAGAACCCCCCTGGGTTCAATCCCTAGTATACACACACACACACACACACACACACACACACACACAATAAAAATAAGAAGAAAAATAGGTAAAAAAACAAAATCAATGAAATAAAACCGATGGAATAGGTAGGACCAAAAAAGCCAAAAGATGATTCTTTTTTTTTTTTCGGTACTGGGGATTGAACCCAGGGGCGTTCTACCTCCAAGCTACACCCCCAACCCTATTTATTTTCTTCTTTATTTTGAAACAGGGTCTCACTAAGTTGCAGAGGGCCTCACTAAGTAGCTGAGGCTAGCCATGAACCTGTGATCCTCTTGTCTCAGCCTCCCAAGTACTGAGATTACAAGCATGTACCACCACGCTTGGCAAGATGATTCTTTTAAAGAGCTAACAAGTCAGGCGTGGTGGCACACGCTTGTAATCCCAGTACTTTGGGAGGCGGAGACCGGAGGATCTGGGTTCACGGTCAGCCTCAGCTCTGTCTCTCTCTCTCTCTGTCTCTGTCTCTCTCTACTTAGGCCCTCCGCAACTTTGTGAGACCCGGTTTCAAAATAAAGTATAAAAAATAGGGCCGGGGGTGTAGCGCGGAGGTAGAACGCCTCTGGGTTCAATCCCCGGTACCGCAAAAAAAAAAAAAAAAAAAAGAGCTAACAAAACAGATAAGCCCTGGTTAGACTAAGAAGAAAGGGGCAGAAATAAATATTGTGAACAAGAAAGGCAATACAACTACAGATATACCAGTTTTTTTTTTTATGGTACAGGGAATTGAACACAGTGCCTTGCACACACTAGGCAAGTGCTCTAACACTGAGCTACAGCCACATCCTCAGCCCCATGTTCAATCTTCAGTACCAACTCCCCCCCAAAAAAGAAAGAAACAAAGCGGGCAGGCAGGCATATAGATGAATTCCTAGAAAAAAAATGTTACTTAATAAAATTGATTCAGCTGGGCATGGTGGCGCATACTTGTAATCCCAGTACTTGGGAGGCTGAGACAGGAGGATCGCCAGTTCGCGGCCAGCCTCAGCTACTTAGTGAGGCCCTCCGCAACTTAATGAGACCCCATTTCAAAATAAAGAATAGGAAGCTGAGCATGGTGGTACACGCTTGTAATCCCAGAACGTGGGAGGCTGAGACCGGAGGATCCGGGTTCGTGGCCAGCCTCAGCTACTTAGGCCCTCCACAACTTAGACCTGCTTCAAAACAAAGAATAAAAAATAGGGCTGGGGGTGTAGCTTGGAGGTAGAATGCCCCTGGGTTCCATCCCCAGTTCCGCAAAATAAATAAATAAATAAAATGGATTCACAAAGAAATTAAAAACTACAGAAGAAATTGAAATCATTTAAAATTTTCCACACACTAAAAAAGTAAAACTCACCAAGCCCAGACTTTTTTTGTTGTTCTGAGGATCAAACCCAGGTTCTTGAACATGCTAAGTAAGCACTCTACCACTGAACTACAGTCCTAGTCCCTAGATAGTTTTATAGCAAGTTTTAAACCAAACTTTCAGGGAGCAAATTACTCTAATCTTACACAGACTCTTCCAGAGAATAGAAAAAGATGGAATTACAAATCATAAAATATTTGTAATCTCGGTACTTGGGAGCTGAGACAGGAGGATCATATGTTCTCCACCAGCCTCAGCAATATATTGAAGCCCTCAGCAACTTAGACCCTGTCTCAAAATAAAAATAAAAAAAGGACTGGGGAGTAGCTTGGAGGTAGAACTGCCCCTGCCAAATTACATCAGTGGCATGCAACAACATGGAAAAATATTAGAAATATGTTGGGTAATAAAAAAGGCAATTCCCAGAAGACTATATACTGTGTGATATCTTCTTTATGTTGTTCAAAAGCAAACAAACTAAACATTGTTTAGGAGTGTGTATGTGTGAGATAAAACTAAATAAAAAAGGGGTTTGATCCACAGCATCACAAAATAATATCTCAAATTTCAGGACAGTGGTTATCCTTAAATACAAGTCACTTGGAGTTTTAGTTCTTGGACTTAGTTCTTGGATTGGGTCTCTAGGTGTTCACTGTCATGTTAAAATGATACTATGCCATGAAACAAAGGTTATGATTAATCCACACAAGGTTAGTGCCCTATCAATATTTTTTGGACGTGTGAATGAATTCTGTGTGCGTGAGGTCCATAGTGGGGGTGGGTTGAGGTAGTCATTTTGGATTCTTTTTTTATCTTTGTCCCAGCCTGAGTATCCCTCTGTGATTAATTAAGCTCTTACTGCTTTCCAAGTAATGAGATTCTCTTGGCTTTTGGTACCCACAAAATTTGTCCTTCCTGGCAAATTGTAGTTGTACATGCCTGTAATCCCAGCTACTTGGGAGGCTGAGGCAGAAAGATCAAAAGTTTGAGGTAGCGTGGGCAACTTAGTGAGACCCTCTCTCAATATAAAAAGTGCTGGGGGTGTTCCTCTGTGGTAGGACACCCCTGGGTTTAATCCCCAGGACTGGGGCAGGGGTGGGGGGAATTTCTCCCTATTCCTGTTTTCTCCCTATTCCCTCCCTTTCATTCTCTCAGTGGTCTTTGTTTACTAAGTGCCTGGATACTTTAGTTACCAGATGGAGCAAGGAATCTCTGTGGATTTGTCTTTCCTGAACACTTTACTGATACATAAAAACAGCATATGACATTGTCCTTCTCCCCTCTTAAAAGGGTGATGATTATAGATAACAAGCTATCCTAGGATTTTACTATTACAGTTGTAGGTCATCTAGTTCAGTTCCTTATTGCCTTACAGATAAGAATGCTGATACACAGAAAAGTTACATGCCTTTCTCAGGGTCACACAGCTATGAGTAGCAGAGCTAGGACTGGAATTCAACTCTCCTAACTTCTAGGCCAGTGTTACAACACTATGTTGGACCTACAGGGTGGGCTTTGAATTACTGGGTCTCTGAGGTCCTGGTACATGTATGAGAATCTGTTATAAACACTAGGTAGGATATGTGCAAATGTCCCACTTAACGTAGTTATTCTTGCATTTGACCACCTGTCTTGTGTGTTTCCTTCTACCCTATTTTGCTCTGTCCCCCCCCCCCCTTATGGTACCTCTAGCATTGTGGCATTAGGTGCCTCCTGGGGGTGGGGATCAGTATAAATAGCATCCATTTGACTGACAGAGCCACTGATGACTTGGCCATAGTGTGCAGGTTGAAATGAGGGACAATGAGAAAGAAGTTGGTAAACTCATGTGTTTAGTCTTAGTTAGGGACTTCTGTTAAGTGGATACTCTGAAAACAAAGTATTCAGAAGTTATTCTACCCACCATGTTCTCAGAGTCTGGTCTCAGGACATGGACAGGAAGATCACTGGGTCAGCATGGATAGGACAGTGCAACAGGGTTGAGGTAGGACAAGATTTGAATTGTGTCATAAGGGCCATCTCTAAGGCCCACTAAAGAAATCAGATTGTTCTTTCTTATCCTCCTGTCTGTCTCCTGTGGAATAGAACCTCAATGAGAATTTCTCTTGGAACCTTGTCACTGGAATAGCCAGGCTGAGAAGGTCATGATGTTTGGATGCAGAGCTACCTTGTTAAGGATAATGGAGAAGGTAGAAACTAAGGGGTGGTGAGTGTATTATAGGAGGAAGGAATCGACAGTTCAAGCTGAGAGCCTCTCATTGCCCTGACTTTTGTTCAGGCCATGAATCTTCAAGGCTTCAGTGTGAGTGTATGATGAGTTGACAGCTTGACCAGTGGTTAATACCCTGACCTCAGTACCATTGCTATCACAAAACCAGGAATTGAAGTGGAGTGCGGATAGTAATTTTAGAAAGTTGCAGGAAAGAATGGTGAAATAGGAGCCCTGCTTATGGCCTGTAATGATAGCATTGTTTTCCTCTCTCTCTCTCTCTCTCTCTCTCTGTCTCTCTCTCTCTCTGTCACACACACACACACCCTTAAAACTGGGCCTGTGATAAAGCTGAGTACAGAGACTGAAGTCCTGTCCTCAGACCAAAAAGATGGGAGTAGGATCCGGGTGTGGTGGCACACACCTGTGATCCCAGTACTTGTGAGGCTGAGACAGAAGGATCACAGCTTTGAGGCCAGAAGTAGCAACTTAGTGAGGCCCTCAGCAACATAGCAAGACCCTCTTTCAAAATAAAAACGGCTGAGGGTGTTGCTCAGAAGTAGAATATCCCTGGGTTTGATCCCCAATACCACACATACACACAAAAAAAAAGAGAGAGAGAGAGAGAGACAGGAGTAGGGGCACACAGGCACTGTTGCATATCTAAAGAAAAATTCAGGTTGAGTTTATAAATGTTACAAACCAGAGGCTCTTCATTGTGGGGTAAGACTGGTAAAGGATTTGTGAATTTAGATAATGTGTAAGCTAGAGAAAATTGGCACTTCTTTCTTAAGTCTGGGAAGACTTAGTAAAGGAGGTGGGATTCTTCAAGGTAGTTGCCCCTGTGATCACCTGTGAAGAATTCATCATCATCTAAGTGCTCTGCTTTCTCCTTTTCCTTTGAAGATTGCTCAGTTTTTAATCTAACTTTGAAACTATAGAAGATCTGATTTGCTTTTCTAGCTTCCTCTCCATTCATTTCACTCAGCCTGACCCACTCTCCTGGGCCACTCATTCCTTGCTCATTTCCTGTGTTACTCCCCTATGTTGGAACCCGTCAGTGGCTCCCTTATGTTCTGATGATAAACTGTGGTTGCTTTAACAAGGCCTACAAAGCTTGCTCCATCTGATCCTAGCTTACCTCTTCCACATCATTTCTTGCCATTCCTCTCTCATTTACTATGCTCTATACAAACTAAGGCATATGACTATTTTTCCAAGCTTTCCATATCCTATTACTTCTACCCAGAATACTTACCCCTTTCTTTTAACTAACTCTTCCCAGTCCTGTAGTTCTCAGCCTGTCACCAGGATGCCTTCTTCAAATTGTAGGCTACGCTAGTTCCCCTTCCGTGGCTTACACAGTGCTCCGTAATCTCCCCATCATAATCCTTACCATACTGTGTTGTAATTACTTGTTCCTTGCCTGTAATCTCCACCAGACTAAATTCTCTGTTGGCAAATGTCTTGTTTTATTCCACTGTTGTATCACCAAGTGTCTAGCTCAGCGCCTGGCACTTAGTAGGCACATTAGTAAATATTTGATCAAAGAATAGATGAATGAACTGAGTCTGTTGTTCTGTGACAGGAATGGGAAAAGGACAGCACAGGATGCCCTCCAAGGATGAGCTGGTCCAGAGATATAACAGGATGAATACCATCCCCCAGGTATTATTACTTGGCCCTGCTCTAATGAGACAGGATCTTTCCCTGGAGCTAGTTTAGGCTACAAAGATGGGTGGGGAAACAGTGGGGCTGGAATAATTTGAAGATAATTTGAAGGAATCAGGTATGTCCAAAGATGTACACACTTACCGAGTCACATGTGGTCTCTGTCATAAGTATGAAAGTAGAGACTGAGTTCAGATAAAAATGTAAAGTTGGAAGCTGTGGGCCCATCCAGACTGATTATGGAAAAGCAGACTTTTTGGAGTGTGACTAGGAGCTTAGGAGATCCCTGATCCCTACCTCCATCATCACTCTTGGGAAGGCTCTAACAGTCTATCCGGCTCTGTTCTCCTTTGCTTCTTTCTCTTTCAGACCCGATCCATTCAGTCAAGGTTCCTGCAGAGTCGGAATCTAAATTGTATAGCACTTTGTGAAGGTAGGTAGCTCATTCAGTCCCTGTTCTGATGTGTCTTCAGTATGTGATCCATCTATCGTGTCTTCCCTCCCCTGCCTGGACTCTGTCTTATGCATTACGTCTATGACTTCTGGCCCCTTCCTCCCAGTGATTACATCTAAGGACCTCCAGAAGCATGGGAACATCTGGGTGTGCCCTGTGTCCGACCATGTCTGCACAAGGTTCTTCTTTGTGTGAGTCCAGGAGGGACCCTAGGGATTAGTGAGGAGTGAGGGTGGTGGCATGTGTTGCCTGGCTACTGGAAAGTCCATTTCTGTTATCTGAGACTTGTCCTTTGCAACCTTAGTGGAACTGGCATAGGACTTTCCCCTTGGAGGGTGGGGATGAGTACAGATCATTGGGGTCCGTTTAGAGGAAACCAGATAAGCTTAGTCCTTTCTGTCCTGAAGAGTAGTGAGAAAGGACTTTGACTTTTGGGATTGGATGGCCTCACTGTGAAATACAGTTCATTGGTTGACATTATTCTGGTATTGTTCTCCCTCTTATGCTCACACTTGCCCTATCTTTGACAGATATGAGGATGGTCAGGTGGGCGATGCCAACATTAATACTCAGGACCCCAAGATACAGAAGGAAATCATGCGTGTGATCGGAACTCAGGTTTACACAAACTGAGGGGGCCCCAGCCCTCGTACCACCCTGTTCCCCCAGGATCCATCTGCCCTCATAAAAGGGCTCAGGAGCAGCAGGTGAGGCTGCCCTGAGGAATCAAGGGGCCATTACCAAGGTGCAGGAAAAGAATAGAAGAGGCAGCCTTCATGGTGGAGACTGACCCAGGAACCACTCCACATTTGGATGGCCCAGACTGACTCCAACCCTTGATTTGCCCAGTTGACTTCACCCTGTTTGTAAATAAAACAATAAAATGGAAGGTGCTGTGGATTGGATATGGTCACTGTAGTCTGACTGGCCGTGGCCAGCACCTCCTTCGAGCCATAGACGGGGTGGGATGGGAAGAGTGGGCATCCTGAGAGTTGGATATGATCACTGTGGTCTGACTGGCCGTGGCCAGCACCTACCTGGAGCCACAGATGGGTGGGGTGGGAAGAGGGGGTATCCTCAGAGTTGGGACTATTTGTGCTGCTTGGAGGCAAAGCAGAGTCTCTAGGGTCGTAGTCTGCAGATCTACAGTTTTTTTTTTCTTGGTACTGGGGATTGAACCCAGGAACATTCTACTTCTGAGCTACACCCCCAGCCCTATTTTATTATTTATTTTGAAACAGGGCTTCACTAAGTTGCTGCAGGCATCTCTGTATTGCTGAGACTGGCCATGAACCTGCGATCCTCCTGTCTCAGCCCCCCAGATACTGGGATTACAAGCGTGCGCCACCACGCCCAGCATATTTTTTAGTTTATTTATTGGTGGTACTGGGAATCGAACCCAGGGGCATTCTGTCTCTGAGCTACACCCCAGCCCTATTTTTATTCTTTATTTTGAAACAGGGGCTCACTAAGCTTCTGAGGGTCTTGCTAAATTGCTGAGGCTGGCCTCAAACCTGCAGCCCTCCTTTCTCAGCCTCCCATGTACTAGAATTATAGGCATGTACCATCATACCTGGCTTAAAATTTAAGAAAGGGCTGGGGATGTAGTTCAACAGTAGAGCACTTGAGGCCCACGTAACCCCTGCCCCTCGCCTACCACAAAAAAAGGCCAGCGGGCTTACAGTGGAAACCTCAGTAAGCAGAAGTGTCCTGAAGCAGCTGCCTTCCTTTACTACCTCGCTAACCTTGGAAAATTGGTGTTTTGTTTCATTAAGGGAGACTGCTGGTCTTTCAGGCTGTGTTCTGTGTACTCAAAAACCCTTAGCCTAGTTCTTTTTTTTTTTTTCTTGTGTGCGTGTGTGCGTGTTACTGGGGATTGACCCAGGAACATTTTACATTTTACCTCCAGGTTACATCTCCAGCCCTTTTTATTTTTTGTTTTGAAACAGGGTCTCACTAGGTTGCTGAGAGTCTCGCTATATGGCTAATGCTGTCCTCGAACCTGTGATCCTCCTGTCTTCAGCCTCCCAAGTACTGGGATTACAGGTGTGTGCCACCACACCCAGCTGCCCTTAGCTGGTTCTAAGAGAAGCTGAGATGTGTTGGACATTTCCCAGTATTTTATGAAATACTAATGAAGAAAAATAAGAATATAAACACAGAACATGCAAAAAGCATTTTAAAAGCCTGGCTTTTCAAAGATAGGGTTTTTTTTTTTTGTGTGTGTGTGTGTGTGTGTGTGTGTGATGCCGGGGATTGAACCTAGGGGTGTTTTTACCTCTGAGCTACACCCCCGGCCCTATTGTTTATTCTTTATTTTGAAACCGGGTCTCACGAAGTAGCTGAGGCTGGCCGCGAACCTGGATCCTCCGGTCTCAGCTTCCCAAGTACTGGGATTACAAGCGTGCGCCACCACGCCCAGCTTCAAAGATAGGTTTTAAATTCTATTATAGCTCTTGATTTACAGTGCCTGCTCTAGACTAATTATTGTCTTTCATTACCTTTACCATGCTTTAGAGGTATTTTCTTGCCTAGGTACCTACCCTGATTTGTAGTTTCTGACCTGCCTTAACATGGAAGTACAATTATTAAAGTCCACTCTTCAGTAGCTGTTTCTTAAACTCCTTTACCCCCCTTTTTTTTTTTTTTTTGGCGGTACCGGGGATTGAACCCAGGGGCGTTTTGCCTCCAAGCTACACCCCCGGCCCTATTTTTTATACTTTATTTTGAAACCAGGTCTCACAAAGTTGTGGAGGGCCTCACTAAGTAGCTAAAGCTGGCTGCGAACCCGGATCCTCCGGTCTCTGCCTCCCAAGTACTGGGATTACAAGCGTGCGCCACCACGCCCGGCTCCCTATTTTTTATTCTTTATTTTGAAACAGGGTCTCACTAAGTTGTGGAGGGCCTCACAAGTAGCTGAGGATGGCCACGAACCTGTAGTCTTCTTGTTTCAGCCTCCCAAGTACTGGGATAACAAGCGTGCGCCACCACACCCGGCTTAAGAAGACAAGTTTTCTTTAGAGATCTTAAATAATGTGTCTAGGGTCTCATAGCTGGCTATCGAGAATACTGGGTTTTTAACTAGATCTGCCCAACTTCAGATCCTAAGCTCTTAACTGCTCTTTGACTTCCCTAGAGGTTCTTAAAGAGTTTCCAGCCAGGTGTGGTGGTGCATGCTTGTAATCCCAGTACTTGGGAATCTGAGACGGGAGGATCCAGGTTTGTGGCCAGCCTCAGCTACTTAGACCCTGTTTCAAAATAAAGAATAAGCCGGGAGCCAGGCTAGGTGGCGCATGCTTGTAATCCCAGTACTTGGGAGGTGGAGATTGGAGGATCCAGGTTCGCGGCCAGCCTCAGCTACTTAGTGAGGCCCTCCGCAACTTCGTGAGACCCGATTTCAAAATAAAGTATAAAAAATAGCGCTGGGGGTATAGCTCAGAGGCAGAACGCCCCTGGGTTCAATCCCTGGTACCGCAAAAAAAAAAAAAGAATAAGCTGGGCCATGGTGGCGTATGCTTGTAATCCCAGCACTTGGGAGGCTGAGACCAGGGGATCCGGGTTCACGGCCAGCCTCAGGTACTTAGTGAGGCCCTCTGCAACTTAGTGAAACCCTGTTTCAAAATAATAAAAAATTGGCCTGGGGGTGTAGCTCTGAGGTAGAATGCCCCTGGGTTCAGTCCCCAGTACCACAAAAAAAATTAAAAAAGAATAAAAAATAGGGCTGGGGGTGTAACTTGGAGGTAGAATACCCCTGGGTTCAATCCCCATTACTACAAAAAAATAAAAATAAAAAATTGGGCTGAGGGTGTAGCTCAGAGGTAGAATGCCCCCTGGGTTCAATCCCCAGTACTGCAAAAAAAATAAAAGTTTCCAATGATGTTCCAGGAATTGGACCTAGGTGCAGGGTTACTCACATGTTAAAACAACATTTTTGTTCAATTTCAGAAATTGTTAATAAGTTTTTCTCTATTGTAAGCCTTTCAGCCTTCGATATGGCAAGTACTAGCAAATGATGGAATGAGAAGGAATGAACAAATAGTGTACACCAAGAAACCCAAATAGCTGAGCTAGCCTCATGGTGTCACTTTAAAAATAGCATATGCATAATAATGGTCTTCTTATGCCAATAAAATAATGAAATTACACCATTTCATAGTATTCACAGAAAAGCAGCAGGACTTTTTGGATCTGAAAAGTTTGCAAGCCACAGATAATCATAATCTGATAAAATTCAAGACATGAGGTAAAACAAGTTTAATTAAAACCCCACAAACACAAGAATGCCTTAATTGTGGGGAAACTACTTGCTGGGTAAGGCCCTGCGTTTCTGGAGAGGAATTCTCCCACTGCCTGGAGGGGAGATGGAGGGGCTTCCCTCTTTCCCCAACCTGGACGTGGAAGGGCTGGGGTCTGTGAAAGGGCGTGTGAGCAACAAGGCATTGTCCTTTACAGGGGCCAAAACTATTACATATACTACACACATACACCTGTCACATAGTCCTGGGCTCGGGCAGCCTCTTCATTTAGACCTAGACGTGATTGGTTAGGGATAGGGTCAGGAAAAGAACCATTTTCTTCATTTAGTTCCAGGAGGAGCGTGGGTGGCTATGATTTCTAGAACTCAAAAACGAATCTAACCTTCCTGTCCCTCCTGGTAATTTTCCATTGGGGCAGGGTGGGGCCATGACTTAGTTTGTGGTGAGGTTGTGGCCATCCACTGGGGAGGAGCCTGCCTGCTCCTGCCTTTCATGCTAGCTGGAGAAAGAGAGAGAGAGAGAGAGAGAGAGAGAGAGAGAGAGAGAGAGAGAGACTGGTGCTGAGTCATTACTGGGTTACTGACCAGCTCCCCACAAGATGATTCTCGATGATGGGGCCAGAGAGGCCACCATTTAAGTGAAAGCATTGACTACACTAGGTAAAATTATTTTACCTAGGAGAGTACTCAGTCTCCTTAGTCCTAGCTGTCCTTGGGACAAGTGAGTCAGGTAACTGGCAGCCAGTGTGCAAGAACATAGGTACATAGGAGAGTATGTCCAAGGACAAAGCTGGCAACTGCAGCAGGAGGACTTTCTGCAGGGAGTGTGCTGGATCCATAGTTCACTGATGCCCTCCCTAGCTTTCCAGATGTTCACCGACTCCCCCCCCCACACGCACACACATACCCTTTGTGTCAGGGTCCTGGGTCTCTGCCTTCTTGGGATGAAAAGTGACAAAGGTTACGCCGGGCCTGGTGGCGCACGCTTGTAATCCCAGTACTTGGGAGGCATTCGCGGCCAGCCTCAGCTACTTAGGCCGTCCACAACTTCATGACTTCGTGAGACCCAGTTTCAAAATAAAGTATAAAAAAATAGGGCTGGGGGTGTAGCTCAGAGGTAAAACGCCCCTGGGATCAATCCCTGGTACACACACACACAAAAAAAAAGTGGCAAAGGTTTACCCAGGTAGATTAATTTTTTCCTCTGAGGTATATACCTCCCAACCCTATTTTATTTTTTATTTTGAAATAGGGAGCCTGAGTTCTGGCTACACTTGTAGGGAAACTGGAAAGCACAGGACCTCTAAGGGAGTGGCTCGGTGGGTTTAGACCGAGCCATTATTCATAAATAAATAAATAAAATAAATTTATTTATTTATTTTTGGGTACTGGGGAGGAACCTAGGGGCATTCTACGTTCGACCTACACCCCCAGCCCTGTTTTATTCTTTTATTTTGAAACAGAGCCTAAGTTGCTGAGGCTGGCCGTGAACCATAATCCTCCTGTCTCAGCCTCCCAAGTACTGGGATTATAATTGTGCGTCACCAAGCCTGGCTAGGTTTAGACCATTCTCAGAAGACTTTTCCAGTGAACCCTAGCGATTCTGGCTCAGGCTCCCTAGCATGCAAGAGGAATTTTAAGCAGACCCCATCTCCTAAAAGTAATCTACCTGGGAGCTGGGCTGTAATCCCAGTACGTGGGAGACTGAGACAGGAGGATCACAGGTTTGCAGTCAGCCTCAGCAATTTAGTGAAGCCCTCCACAATTTAGTGAGACCGTGTTTCAAAATAAAAAATAAAATAGGGCTGGGGGTGTTGCTTAGAGTTAGAAGGCTCCTGGGTTCAATCCCCAGAAAGATTGTTGGAGGTCATGTCAGCTAACAAAGTCACATTGGCTAAGGCAGTACTTCATTAGAGTGAATAAGGACGCCTCAGACTTCTCCCTTCCTGCTTCTAAGTGCTGTTGAGGCATTTCATAGGAGCCTGGGAAAACCTAAACAGCCACATTAAAACAAAACAAAACAACTTGCATCCAGGCAAGGTGGTGCATGCCTTTAATCCCAGTACTTGGGAAGCTGAGACAGGAGGATCACAGGTTGGAGGACAGCCTCAGCAACTTAGTAAGATCCCATTTCAGAACAAAAAATAAAATAGGCTGGGGATGTAGCTCAAAGGTAAAATGCCCTGGTACAAAAAAGAAGGAAGAAATAGCACTGCTATTCCAGGCAGAGGCCAAGAGGTCATCATGTAATCAATGAAAAGACCTGTAAACTAACCCTCTTAACCAGGCCAAAGCTTGTCTTTGGGCTCCACAATTGGGTCCAGTACTAGACCCAGTTGGGTTTGCTGGCACACCTACCCTGACTCCCAAGGACTCACATTAGAAAGCTAAACTGTTGAACTCCAGATTCTGTGGTTCTGTGGCCAGTAATTCAAACCCAACAGCAATCCACACTTTGGTCCAGTGAACCTAGCAGCTTCCCTTCCCATTCTGCCCAGGTCAGGGAGCACAATGGAAGGGCTTGCTCTAGAGCGGGGCCTGTGTCCTGTGTCCTTCAACTTCCCTGGTTTCCCGTAGCCTTAAGGCTGTTGCTGGGTCAAAGGAGTGAAGATCTGGAGGGGTGGCCCAGAGAAGGCAGGTCTGAATTCAGAAAGATTGTTCTGGCGCTGGTCACCAGGACAACTCTCCAAGACTAGTCAATTCCCAGAGGAAGAGGAGGCCTATTGGACACCGTGTTGGACTCATTCACATATATGATCTGATCAAACCCCACTCTGTGAGGCAGGAATTGGCCTCAATTTAAGGAACTGGACTCCTACACATTAAGTTATAGGATAAGGTCACAGGGCTAGGGAGTGGAATTCTAAGATAAGATATACCGTGCTGCTTCTCAGCAAAATGACAATTATTGGTTTAAAGCCAGTGTGACACATTTTCACCATGCATATAGTGTGAGCAAGGATATGCTGGATTCATTTCTGCCAGATTCTCATGGAAAGCATTTTTATAACTGCAAGATGATCAAAATCTGCAACTGAAGAGCAATAGTTTGCCGTGAGTTTAATTCTCCAGTTTAATGCACATGTATTTCAATCATGGGAACATAACTAGATTTAGAACTTTAAAATGCAGTATAATCTAGCATAGGCCAGATTGCGGCCACCCCAATGTTGTCCACTACCGTTCTTAGTTTCTCAGGGGCTGGAGGCGGCCATTTATGTCCTCCCTTGTTCTCTGGACAGGAAGAATCTGACTCCTCAGGGACTGGGCTTTCACCTTCAAGCTCGTTTTCTCTCATCACCTAAATAACCAAGTGTTTATTTCCTACCTACAATTAAGGGAACCAGAAAAAACTTAGGAAGAAATTAAAAGACTTCATTTCACTACAATCAGATTTATCAGGAGGCTGTCACTTTCTCCTCCCAGATTATCTAACAGGAAGAGGAATGAAGGCCTGTGATTCAGTGCAGGCAGCATGTCTGCCTGAGCAGGCAGGTCACACCCATTGGTCTCAGTTTAACAAGAAAGAGGAAAGGAAAAAAAATTAAAAATCTAAGAACAGACTCCACATTTTGAATGTGGCAACATTGTATCTGCTCCCAAAACTTGGTTGAATGTAACAAGAATTAACTGTTAATTGATAACTGCTCTCTTCAGTGGTGAGTCCACAATTGGGAAATGACAAAATGTCTTGTAGAAAACTGTAAAAAAAAAAAAAAAAAGCTCCAGCAATTATTTAAATACATGACTGGGTTGAAAGCAGAAGTTCTGACTCCTGCATATTTTATTGGCTCTGAAGTTCTGACTTGCTATTTCCTGATGTTCAATTCTGCACTCATATTAACACCTCTGATTCGCTTTCTACTGTCTGGAATTTGTTCTTGAAGGGTTCCAGACCCTACTAAAGTATTCACAAGGCCCCCGACCTATCCTTCCTTGTTCCGGAGTCGTGCTCCTGCTCCCAGAACACTCCGCTCTTCCTACTTCTCTCTACCCCCCGTCTGCTGCCAGAACCCCTCAGAAGGCGGGCCAAACCTCCAACCTTCCCGACTGCACTCTTCCCAATTTGCCCTTTTGGCTCAATCTGGGAGGGTGCGCTGGGCGAGCCCGCGGGGTGGGGCCGGCAGGGCGGGGCTGGGAGAATACTGCTTAGGGACCTGTTAATCTGGGCTCTGCCTGGGTAGGACAGGGCAACTGGGGCGGCCTGGGCTGAGGACCAAAAGAACCCCAGCCCAGCACCCAAGTCCCTGCAACAGGTGGCCCGGCGCCGGGGGCTCTCGGAGGGAGGTATCCCGGCTCCGAGGGCGGGTCCTGCCGTCTCGCCACTTCCCCATTGGCCACCAGGGCTCGTCAGCGCTTCGCCTTTCGTACAACGTGTCCTTCCGCCACGGAATGTAGTCCTCCCCAGAGGGCAACCTGCCCGTCCCGCCTCCGCGGCGCTTCCTCCGAAGGTGCGGTGCCCGGCGAGGGCGCGAGGGCGGGCGCAGCCGGCGGGAGCCGGGATTGGGCGAGGGGCGGGGCTGCGGAGGGATTGCACGGCGGCCGCGGGATAACCTTGAGGCGGCGGCGCGGGGCCGCAGAGGAGCTGCGCCGTCCGAGCTGCCTCACCTCCGCCTTTGCAGCGCAGCCCGACCGGAGTACGCCGGAGGTGAGCGTGGTGAGAAGCTGGACCATGGTCCCTGCCCGGGTCCTTCCGCACTGCCAGTGTGGCCCCCTGGCCCCCTTGCCCGCTCAGGTCACCCACGAGGGGACGGTGCGGGATCCTGGCATCTTGGACCGGTCGGGGTTGGGAGAGAGAAGAAAGGGACTCGCGCCGAGGCCTGCTTTTCAACACCCCCCCCCGGCTCCCGTTTCCTCCCAAATCAGACGGATCGGCCAGCCCTTTCCCCATCTCCTTGTTCTGCTTCCATCTCTCCTCCCTCTCCTTTCCTCCTCAATCTGGCTCCATCTTCGCCTCTCGTACGCCTTCCTAATTGTTTCCATCCTTGCCTCCCCCCCGCTTTGCTCCTGTGTTCGTCTCCCTTCCCTCTCCCGTAATCCAGGCTTTCGCCCCGTCATCTTCAGTCTCCATGCCCCGCATCTGACGCTTTTCCTTGTAACCTCTCTTTGAAACGACTCGTTCTTTGGTTGCCTGCCCTGTCCATCCTTCTGCAGGCTCGCCCGCTCTTCCCGCGTCCCCTCCTCGTGCTCGCCCCTCCCCCGCCATTCTGGTCACGTCCGCTCGGCATCCCTCTCCTCCTCCTCCTCCTCCTCCTCCTCGCGCTCCCGGGCCCGCCCCTCCCCGCCGTCTGGTCACGTTCACCCCCCGCCCCTCCGCTGTAGTCACGTCCGCCGGCTTCCCCCGGTCTCCCCTGGTCCCATCCTCTCCATCGCTGCCGGAGGCCCCGGCCCAAGTGCGGGGCGGGCCGGAGGGCAGGTAGTGGGCCGCCACCCAAAGTGCAGTGGTCAGCGGAGGGGCAGGACCGAGTCTCGTGCACCACCCGGAAAGATGCAATGGCAGCCCGAGGGGATGCAGCAACGGCGCTGCGCGCAGCGAATGGGTTACGTAACCTTGGTCGGCCCGGCTGCTGGGGAAAGAGGGCGGCTGCTCTTGTGTCGCGTTCCTGTTTTGTGCCGCCCCGGATTCCTCCCGCGGCCTGCGAGGCCCTCTAGCCCGGCCTGGGCTGCAGGGTGGCTGCGACGCTCCGCGCTGCCAGGCCTCGCGCGCTCCATCCGGCGGCTGCAGGGCTGCACGTAGCGGCCGGCACCAAACCCGCCTCGCCCGCGGGCACTTCGCAGCCCCACGCTTGGCAGAGGCCGCACCTGCAGCCTCCGCTCAGCTTCACATCCTTACCACACGTGCCGGGATGGTAGAAGGCTGAGGCCTCGGCCTGGGGTGGGCGCAGGTTTCGGGGAGAGTCTCCATGCCTCCATGGGTATGGAATGCAGTGTCGAATCTCACGCGAAATGTCCAGAAGAAATAACTAAATGTGTATGTTCTCTTGGTCGCTGTGCACAATTACTTAATTTACAATTAAACCCCAGGGCCTGAATTTGAGGCATCATCTCTCCGCTATTCCTTCACACACAATCGTCGGGAGTCAGGCTCTCTAATACCTGATACCTCCTGGGAACCATTTCCCTCAGGGATCCTCGTACAGCGTTTACATAGTAACTAACAATGTTACTTTGCAACTCTCTTGCAATTGGAGCGCTGTAGTCTCCTGAGAAAGGGGACCTGTAGACAGAGGAAGACAGGGCTGGGGGTCAGCCTTTGGGTGTTTGGCCATAAGGGTGGAAACAAACTTGCACCATACCAAGACTGAAATCTTCCATTCACGTTCCAGACTGATCCTGGTAGGATTGTTAAGTCTCTTCAGCCTGCTTTGGCAGCCGAACTGAGGGTGTGGCCACTTCCTAGGTACCAAGGAGGGCCTAGGTCAGGACTCCTGGGGTAGCATTGTTAGCAAATAATTTGCCCTCTGGTGGCCTGAGGATGCAGTTGGTAAAGCAGTGGGCTGTGGTGTGGGGAAGGGTAATGTAACCAACTCATCACTAGATCTGGGGGGGAGGGGGGCTCTGGGGGCAAGATGACTCAACCTTTCAAATTATCTGCTTTTGAGAAAGTTCTCTTCCTTGGGTGAGTGGGAAACTGCATTGTGGTTCTTGCAGGCTTAAAAAAAATCCCCTCTCCCCTTTCAGTTAGTCAGATAATGAAATGGCATGCCATTTTCCCCAATTAAAAATGTCTCAACTATGCAAAATGGTTGGTCCAGGTCACCAGGCTCTCTGTACTTCCCCTAAGAGTTTAGGTGCAGCGTGGTAGGACCCTGTGCCTGGGTGACGCAGTACACACTGACATTCTGGAGTCTTCTGTAGTGGGTATGGCAGCCTCCCGTGGGACATGAATAACATGAATGACCAATAATTTCTGTGAACTCAGTTCTGAATTATTTGTACTTAGCCAAAATATATGGATATTAGTCTCCTCCGGTCTCACACAGCTGCTTTCATTTTGAGTAGTACACTAGAAATAAGTAATTTTAGTGTGGAATTCATAGATTTGCAAAGAGCATTAAGAAGTGCACCCCCCAGTGACTTGGCACATCTGAATAGCTGATTTGGAACAGCTAACACTTTACCGGAGCTGCTTGTGTGCTTGAATATTGTGACATTAAGGTGGGGTCACAGGAAAAACCATTTTCTTTCTTAAAACTGTTTCTTAATGTTGAGGCAGTGGAAGAAATGAGGAAACAGCTTTGGGCAGGGAAGTAGGAAAAAACACAGCTCTTGCATTATAAGCTCACATTACTTGGGTTTTAGGGTTTTTTTTTTTGCTTCAGCTTTTATAAAGCAAGTCAGGATGTGCCATGTTGGCCAAGACAAAGGCAGAGATCAGAGTAGAGGAAAATGACTCATTTGACATTACCTGCATTTCTGAATCACTCCAAATGCCCACAGCCAAATCCTAGTTAACTGGTATGCAGAGGTTCATTGCAACCTTGTTGAGCCTTTTTGTTTATGAGCTTTATTTTGTATAAGGTCTTACAGGCCATTGAGTGGTCACTTTAGTCACTTCTGGTACAGATAGGAGTAGAGCTAAATGACCGAGTGTGACGACCATTGTAATACCATCCCCATCCTAGTTTCTGGGAGCCAGCCTTAGACTGGCTTTTTACCAAGAGCCAGCCTTAGACTGGATAATCGAGTGACCTGACTGCTTGGGGCTTTGTTAAAGAAGCTGTTTGGGAGAAGAGAGCTGAGTGGGTGGTGGTGTGCAGCCTCTGCTGGCCCTAATGGCCTCCTCGTGTGACTGGCCACCTCAGGAGTGAGGTCTCTGGTAGAACCACCAAGCAGTGCAGGGAGGCCACGCCCCTGCAGTGGTTTGTGCCTGTCTGCACGTAGGAGGCAGAGCTGGGCTGCAGTACCTCCGGTGGCCTCCGGGCTTGCCTCCCTCCACATCTGTTCACTGAAGAAGCTCCTGGGGAGCTCTAAGCCTCTTTCTGGATGCCAGCGAGCAGCATTCGAAAGGCAGGCTGGGGCTGTGGTGGGGGAGATGCCTGCTGTGGTAGCATTTCAGAGTATGGACCAGCTTGGATACTGCCTGAACTGTGCAGTCAAAAACATTCTCTGAAACGAACACCTACTCCTTCCAAATATCTTTAACTGACCTACAGATCATATTTCTTCAACTTTAAACAACTGGTGTCTCCATCGACAAGTGCAAGAGATTTGCCCCATCAGCTGAGTCAGTCATGCCACGTAAGACACAGGGTCTGCCATGCCCATTTTGGAGGAGTCCAGGAGTTTGGGGTGAAATAAGCGATGGTAGAGGAGAGACTTTGTAATTTTGAAACTATCCCATTATCCCTGTTTGGTAATTAACATTAGAGAGCAGACTAATAACCACTTCTCAGGTGGGCAAATGTTTTAAAAGTTGGACAATACCAAGTGTTGGCAAAGGTGTGGGAAGGCAAGAATTCACCATACTGATTGGTTGAAAATTGATACAGCCAGTGTGGAGAGTAATCAGCAGTATTTAGTAAAGTAGAAGTAAGCATGACCCATGACCCAAGAATTCCCATTTCTGGATATAGACATCTCACATGTATACAAGGAGACCTGTGTGTACTAGGAGAGTTGTTATAACATTAATTAATAGGAGAAAGTTGGTTTAATGGATGGGGAATGGCCAGCAATTAAAGAGTATATAAATAAAATGGTTTAGTTGTACAATGAAGTAGTATAGTAGTTCAAATGATTTAGCCAGATCTTTATACCAACTGGGTGGATCTTAAAGTTGGTTTTGAGTGGAAGAGCAAGTTTCTTAACGATATGTGTAGTCTACCACTTAGGGCACTAAAAATGGTCAGTAATACCATAGGATTTGGTACTGATATAAATAACCTTTCACAGACTTAAATGAACTAGAAAGATACAGGATTCATTACAATGGTTGGATGTCAAAATTTATGATAGGGAGTGGGGGGTAGAAGAGGGGAAAGAGTTAGAGGAGCCTGGAGATGGAGGGAAAATGAACTGTATAAAATTGAGATTCTTATTTTTAGAAGTTCTAAAGAAAATATAGCTCAATGTTAATGCTCAGTTCTCGGTGGTAGAATTACAGGTGTTAGGGGTCCCCCTTTTAATTTAAAAATAAAAACAGTAGAAGCAAACCTGTAAAGGCTGCTGCAGGAAGACACTGGTACTAACTAGGTCAGTGCTCTTAGACAGCTGGTGCTGCTCTTCATCCTCCCTCCCCCCAACTATGGTGCAGGGCAGCTCCTTTACATGCTGAGCCTCACTTGGCTGAGGCATCACCCTTCTGGTTGCACCTGACTTAAGAGGGCCCTACATCAGGGTCCCAGGTCCCTTGCAGCTTCCAGAGTGTGGGAGTCACACCCAGCAGCACTGCCCCAAGGGCACTGGGTGCCAACAACTTCTCCCAAACTTCCTCCTTCTGGCTGGAACCAGTTCTCTGCTGTGACCATCTGGGATGAACCAGGAAATCCTGGGCATCTGAGGACATCAGGGTTTTCTGACTCAGAACTTCCTGTCCTGAAGTTGCATGGTCTTTCTGGGTGTATGCCCATTTACGATCAGCTTTTGTGCCCTATTCTACACTATAGCTTCTGCTGATAAGATTTTACACTATAGCTTCTGCTGATAAGGTTTATGTCACTAAGTTCTAGCCCTGAAGAAATTAAAAAAAAAAATCAGCTGGGTGTGGTGGAGCATGCCTGTAATCCCAGTACTTGGGAGGCTGGAGACAGGAGGTTTGCGGCCAGCCTCAGCAACTTAGTGAAGCCCACCGCAACTTAGATCCTGTTTCAAAAATATTATATTAGAGGTAAAAATGCCCCTCAGTTCAATCCCCAATGCTACAAAAATTAAAAAATAAATAATAAGAAATTCTTTTTTTGAGCAAGGAAATTTTATTTGACCGTACAAGTGGGCTTATACTTTCTGTAGCCTGATAACACCAGACTTTGCTTTCTTTTACAGGGCCTACTGGGGGTAAAGAGTAGACTTGAGGCTCAGTTCTCTTTGCTAAGAGATCGTATCTGTACCCCTCCCCCATACACAAAGGCACTCTTTACTCTTTTTTTTTTTTTTTTTTTTTTGTGGTACCAGGGATTGAACCCAGGGGCATTCTACCTCCGAGCTACACCCCTGGCCCTATTTTTTATACTTTTATTTTGAAACCGGGTCTCACAAAGTTGCGGAGGGCCTAAGTAGCTGAGGCTGGCCACGAACCGGGATCCTCCGGTCTCTGCCTCCCAAGTACTGGGATTACAAGCGTGCGCCACCACGCCCGGCCACTCTTTACTCTTAACCGTGTTACAGGGTGAACAGCTTACCAGGTTCCCCTGGGTAAGCCATCACCCTATGTGGTCATGTTGATGCCATAGTCCACCTAAGGCCAGTCTTGGAAATTGAGCTTCACTGTTCGTCTTGAGAAAGGGCTCCTGGAGAGCAGGCTCACCTGAATACCACCAGCATATTATGATGCAAACCCTCTGGTGGCTGCTGGGGTTCTGAAGAGTGGAGAATTATAAGGCCTTCCTGCTGGTTTGGAGACTTTGAGCTATCAGAGTGAGGAATAAGATCTTGGATGCCTTGGAGAGAGAGAGTAGGCATCAGATGCCATTACTGGGTTGGTCTGTGTGATGAGATTGGTATCAGAACTTAATTGGTTGCAGAGAGCCCCACTGATTAAAAATTGACCTGTGCAGATGCACACTCATAGGCCAGACTGGTTTATTAGGGCAGAATTATTTGAATCTTTGTGGAAGATAGAATTGGTGGAATGAAGCATGAATCTTTCCCAGCATGACCTGACAATAACGCTGACTGTAAGAAGCAGAGCGTCGGGTATTTTTTATATGATGTTCCCTGCCCCTGGTTATTGAGGAATGGCCAAACAATTGTGTCTGTCACAAAGGAAACTAGTATAAAGAGCCAGGAACCGCCTGAGATGAGACTGGAAGGGGCAGAATGGGGCGCCTGGAGCTGATCCGTATTGTGCCTGCTCCAACCTGTCAGCCCAGACTAAGGCCTCCATGGTGTCTCGTTTCTCACAGAGGAGAAATGGCGCTGAGGAAGATCCTGCTGCAGGGGCTCAGGCTCGAGAGTAAGGCTTCTCCTGTCCCTGGGCATGGTGTTTGCAGCTGTCAGTTTACACGCCAGGCTTCCACTGCTGGCTGGAGGTTGGCTCTGCATGTCTGTGCCTCCCGAGGAGGAGGATGCGGTAGTGAGTCAGCCTGGCATGGGTGGGGCTGCATGTCCTGGCAGGCAGGGTCCACACAGCTAGCAGGTGGGAGGGGAGCCGCTCCCTAGGAGGGGAGGCTCACTTGAAGAAACCAGGGCTGAGGCTGCTTTCCTGGGACCGGGGGGAAGATCCCAGAGGTGTTGTACCAATAACTCTAGGTAGGTGGTTGGTAGGATGGCCAGTAGGACAGGCTTTTGTGGAGGACCTTGGAGACAGGCAGCAGAACTGCAGCCTTCTTCAGGAGGCTCCTGGTCAGAGCCTAGGGAAAGAAAAACCACTTGGTGATCTAGTGAGGAGACCTGAGGTCTCTAGCTTTGCCAGGAGCTGAAGGACATGAGGTCTTGTAGAAGCCTGAACGGATTTGCCAGCATACAAGCTCTTTTTGACTGCTGGTGTGTGAATTCACTGAAATACCAAACACATTTTCATTTGTCATTTTTATACTTGGTAGCAAAAGATTAGAGCCTGTAGACTTTGGACTTAATTGGAGATAGTGAAATAGCTTATATGTTTGAGGCCAATATAATTGCATCTGCTCTACGGAAGGCAGCCCTTCTGTACCAGAACATCCTTGTCACAAAGGTTTTACTGTGAAGCTTGGTAGAAAGCAGACTAAACAGGAAAAGAAGTTTGCTGGATCTGGGCATGTAACTAACAGACTTTTGGCATGGAATTGTCCTTTGGACTGTGTTATTTTTTGGCTTTGAGTTTCTCAATGGATCAAGGTTGACCTTCCTAAGTCATTGAAACTGGCCGGCAATGCATTTGTGACCTAGGGCCCAAGACACACATCTTGCCTCTGTCACATTTGAGTAAAGTATTTCTGAAGGGCAGAAAAAATGGTTAATGCCTGGAACTTCACTTTTCATTTCATTCCTCCCAGCAGTTTTACAGGATGCTTATAAATAAACCTATTATTTTCTCTCTTTTTTTTTTTGGTACTGTGGATTGAACCCAGAGGCATTCTACCTCTGAGCTACACCCCCAGCCCTGTTTTTAATTCTTTATTTCAAAACGGTCTCACTAAATTGTGGAGGGCCTAAGTAGCTGAAGCTGGCCGCGAACCCAGATCCTAGTCTCAGCCTCCCAAGTACTGGGATTACAAGCGTGCACCACCATGCCTGGGCTCTATTATTTTCAGAAAAGGTATGCTTGTGATTTTTCTTCTTTTTTTTTTTTGTGGTACTGGGGATTGAACCCAGGGATATTCTACTCTGAGCTACACTCCCAGCCCTATTTTTAAATTTTATTTTGAAACAGGGTCTCGCTAGGTTGATGAGAGCCTCACTGCTTGCTGAGGCTGTCTTCAAACCTGTGATCCTCCTAAGTACTAGGATTACAAGCGTGCGCCACCAGGCCTGGCTGTGATTTTTCTTCTTAAAAAGTATTTCCCAGCCGGGCGTGGTGGTAGACACAAGTTCAAAGCCAGCCTCAGCAACTTGGCAAGACTCTGTCTCAAAAAATAAAATAGGACTAGGGGTGTGGCTCAGAGGTAGAACACTCCTGAGTTCAATCTCTAGTACCAAAATAAAAGGTATTTCATATTAGTAATTTTCATAAAGAGAAGAAAATTTTTGCTATAATTCTACCACACTTAAAAATTTTTGGTATATGTCCTAGGCCTTTTATGTTTGATTTGTTGTCCTTTCCCCAAAGGGGAGATACCAGGTTTTGCACAGAATAAACAGAATGGTAGAAAATTAGAGTTCTAAGGAGACTTCAGGGGAAAGCGATCTTTGGGTATTAGAGGAGGAGATAAAGTACCACAGGAGAGCTGGTAAGAGGCCACTTTTACCTGTGAATTTTCTATTTAAAGGTTTCTCGGTATTTTCTTGGTATGCATCTGTATTTTTTCTGTAACATAGTTGAACCTCTAGTAGCAGCTTTCACCTGAATACCTGGTTATAAGGACTTTAGTTAAACTCAGCTTTTACCTTAATCCTTGACAGCTCTCCAGGGCAAGCCTTACTCAGCTCTGAGCGGTCTGTGCAAGTGGGGCCAAGGAGCTGCCCTCAGCCAAAAAAAGAGCATTATGTCACTGGAAACCCAGACCCAGAGAACCAAAGGTATGACCTGGTGATGAGGGGCCCCAGCCTGGACTTGGCAGGGAGACCCTGTCTCCAGTCTAGAGAAGAACCAGCTGATGGCTTTCAGAAGTGTTGGATCATGACTCCGTCCCATTCATTCGGATCTTGGGTTCTTCCCAGTACAGTCCTTGGACTGAGTGACAGTCTGTCTCGCAGAGGCCACAGCAAGGCCTTTGTGTCCTGGCTGGCCTGCTGTGCCATCTCAGCAACATTCCCTTAACAGCCAGACTTCCCCCAAAGGTTTGCGAGCTGTGCCTCAACCATGAGTGTAGGTTAAAGGGCTCCTGGCTGCCCAGGCTGTCCTGTGAGTAATTTAGGAGTTCCTCAGATTTGGGGAAGGGGAGACAGAGGTATAACTGCTCCTGACAGAGAGGCCCTAAGATAAACTAAAAGGTCATTTAGCAAACACTGGACTGCCTATAAGTACTAGGTGATAGGGAATAGAAAACCAAAAAGTCCTAGAGAGGACTGGCTTCTTCGCTTGTGTACCCAGGATTAGGGAGTTAGGAAATGCACACTAAAATGTACAGTTTGTTCGCCACATGGACTAGTTAGCTGGTAATTTACTCTCCCGTTTTTCAGTACTGTGATTGAGGGCTCGTAGCCATCAGATTTCCACAGCCAACTCACTGCTCACTGTTGGTCACAATTCCCTGGGCCTTTGCCAGATCTTTTGGAAGATGGTGGAGAGGGTTTAGATTCATGCCCTCCTAGAGCCACCCAGAGAAGCCAGTCAGGGGATGGAGTAAGGGTCCTTGATTTGGGGCCCTGAGATTTGGGAGGAGTCGGGGCAGGGCTAAAGAAGGACTTATTCTTGGGCCCTGGCTGAGTCCTTTAGGCTGAAGCGTTCCAGAAGGAGTAGCCCTTGGTCTGAGAACTTTGATAAGAAGGATGTCCAGCTTCTGGTTCACATTATTCCCTAATAGACCAGAAGCTTCTCCTAAGTCTGTTCTCTAATCAGTTAACCAAAGACTGCTGGAAAGATTCTCCTGAATTTTTCAGGCTCTAATCAGCTAACTAACCGGCTCAGTGAGTTTAGTTGTAGGTCAGTAATAAAGTAAAGCAAAGGTCAGGGAAATTGCTGGGATTGTGACCTGGGCTGGTTAATTACCTGGAACAGATGGTCCTGTTGTTGAGAGGTAGTGTGCTCATCAGACTTAGAAAGGGAATCAGGATGGCGCATCAAAAATCAGTTGGGAAAGCATATTCTCCTTACGTTGTGACTGCCTTGTTAATATGGTCGTAATAATTTCAGAACCACACTAGTGCCATTGTGATTATCTTTGGTTGTGTGCAAATTGCTTTGCATATCTTAAAATTCTCTGACCAAAAGTAGAAGTGGATTTTGCTGTTGTTTGTTTTTATTGCTACAGAATCGAAGGTTAAAAGATTTTACGTTCAGGGGTCCTTTGCTGGTTGGACTTCACTTCCTATCCATGGACTATATTGTTCTCTGTCACTGAGTTTGGTCCTGTTCTCATGTCTAGTAAGAGCTGAAGGATGGATTTCTGTGGTGCTCTGGGATAGTCAAAACTTAGGACATAGGAGCTAAGAAGACTTCTGGGCAGTGGGTGTATGCACAACCAAGGGGCTTACTTTGGGTTTGGTGAGGATTGTAAAGAGGCAATGTGGGTGCCCCATTCCCAAGCAGATGTTTGTACCTTTGAGACAACTTGTCATAGAGAAATCTATGATTTGTTTGTATCACCGGAAGATTGGTTACAAGTTCCTTTTGTAAAAGCTCCTTCAGTTAATGTAAAATGATGCTATTTATAGCATTGGTGGGAAATTTGTCAAAGTAGATGCCGGCCCAGTGTACGAGAGACCTGCTTCCCCTGGGTCCCTGGGAAGCACATGCGTTGGTAGGAAGTTTTAGTTGTTTGTTCATTAAGGTTCTTTCCGTTTGCTTACACACACGGGAGCCCTTTGTTCAATTTGAGGAGTAGCCACGGAACCAGAGCGTGTCTGGCTCCCCTGTGGCTTGTGCACAAAGCGTGCTTACCGAGTTAATGTGTAAGCAGGAGATAGCTTCCTGTGCCAAGTGGCATGTTAACCACTTCTTGATCTGATTGTTCTCTCTTGGATCCCCCCAGACCTAAGACCCCAGAAGCCATGTCGAAGCCCCACAGCGAAGCCGGGACTGCCTTCATTCAGACCCAGCAGCTACATGCGGCCATGGCTGACACGTTCCTGGAGCACATGTGCCGCCTGGACATTGACTCTCCACCCATCACTGCCCGGAACACTGGCATCATCTGTACCATTGGTGCGTGGGCGTGCCCCCCCCCCCCCCCGTGGGCTTCATGTGATGGCGATGGGTTCTCCTGAAAAGACTAAATAAATGTCACAGCAAACCTAAGTGTTCATCAAGATGCTGCACAGATTCCTGTGGGAACTGAGATCAAAGGAAGTTTCAATAAAGAATTAGTATGAGGCCGGGCGTTGTGGCGCAAGCCTTGATCCCAGCACTTGAGAGGCTGAGACAGGAGGATCACAAAACTAGTGAGAGACTGTTTTTAAAAAAATTTTTTTAATTTCGGGGGTGCAGCTTAGAGATAGAATGCCTCTTAGGTTCAATCCCTAGTCTGTCTCTCTCTTTCACACACATACACACACAGAGTTATGAGTTGGAAACAGTAGTGCATACTTATATCCCATCTACTTGGGAGGCTGAGGCACCTGGGCAATTTAGCAAGACTGTCTCAAAAAATAAAAAGGAGCTGGAGCTGGGAGTGGTGGCACATGTTTGTAATCCCAATACTTGAGAGGCTGAGACAGGTTCGAGGACAGCTTCAACAATGTAGTGAGGCCATATTTCAAAATAAAAAAAATAAATAAGACTGAAAGCCGGGTGTGGTGGCTCATGCTTGTAATTCTAGTACTTGAGAGGCTGAGACAGGAGGATCGCAGGTTTGAGGACAGCCTCAGCAAGTAGTGAGACTCAGCAACCTAGTGAGACCCTGTTTCCAAATAAAAATAAAATAGGGCTGGAGGTATAACTCAGAGGTAGAATGTTCCTGGGTTCAATCCCCAGTGCCACCAAAAAATAAGCAAGTAAAAAAGGGCTAAGGGTATAACTCAGTGGTACAGTGTCCCTGGTTTTACTCCCCAGTACTGCAAAAACAAAAAACAAAGAAGAGTTAGTATGCATTATGTTTGCTGCTATAGGCAAAATTTAGATGGCATCTTTTTTTATTTTTGGTGGTACTGGGGATTGAACCCAGGGGCATTCTACCTCTGAGCTACATCCAGCCCTATTTTATTTTTTTTTATTTTGAAACAGGGTCTTGTTAGGTTGATGAGAGTCTCACTACTTGCTGAGGCTATCCTCAAACCTGCAATCCTCCTGTCTCAGCTTCCCAAGTACTAGGATTACAGGCGTGTACCACCATGTCCTACTTACATGGTATCACTTTTAGCCAGTCTTTGTAGGAGTGTCTCAGAGACTTAGGAAAGATCTTTTTGACATACCCGGTGGTTGGATATCTGACTGAGCTTTAGTGAGGGCAGAGATGCCTGGCCATGTCATCCCTAGATTTTCCTCATTAGATAGGAGCCGGCAGAATTTGAAGATCGGAGGAGTATCCCTCAAAACCAAGAAAGTAGACTAGCACAGCAGTAGCTTGCTCTGTGCTATTTGAGGGAGGAAACATTTAGAGGGAAAAAAAGAATCAAGAGATTTTAATTTTAAACTTAAGAAACTTACCTTGTTTTTCCTACTTAAATATCATTTCTTTCCTACTTGTGACTTTAAAATGTTTTCTATAAACCAGGCGTGGTGGCACACACTTGTAATCCCAGTACTTGGGAGGCTGAGACAGGAAGATTGCAGGTTTGTGGCCAGCCTCAGCTACTTAGGCCCTCCGCAACTTAGACTGTTTCAAAATAAAGAATAAAAATAGGGCTGGGAGTGTAGTTCGGAGGTAGAATGGCCCTGGGTTCCATCCCCAGTACCGAAAAAAAAATTAAATAAATAAAATCAAATGTTTTCTAATAGGCCCAGCTTCCCGGTCGGTGGAGATGTTGAAGGAGATGATTAAGTCTGGAATGAACGTGGCTCGTCTGAACTTCTCTCACGGAACTCATGAGGTGATTCTCAGTCAGACGGTGTGGTCACAGGGAAGCAGGGAGGGAACATTGTGTTCATTTAGCCACAGTGGACCAGGGGTTAGGGGCCCATTGAATGGAACATTGTCTTTACCTGCCCATCCCTACTCCTCCTTCCCTTCCATCTCCACTGGCTAAGTCTTCATAAGCAAACAAGGTCTGCTTTGTCACTGGCCACCGTTCTCCTCATACAAAGGAAAGCCTGGAGGACTTCTGCTGGAAATCCCTCTAAGCCATTTGGCCACAGCACTTAACACTCCTACCCCAGGGTTCCTGCAATAGCTCATATTGCTGCAATGAACCAAAAGGTCATCGAGCAGGTTAATTCTGGCCTAGTTCAGTCCCAAGATAACTGGACAGGCCCAGGAGAAGGGTTTCTGCTACTGCAAGTTAGGAACCAGCTGTCGTGCACCAACACTGTCTGGCTTGTGACGCCCCACTCCATCAGCATCGTGTTCCCAGCTCCCCCTTTCCTGGGGTTCTGCTGCATTAAAATAACCAGACGGTATGCCTCAGAAGCCTGCGGGGATGCATTTGAGCTGGGGCTGTTTATTAGCTGTCTCAACCTGCAGGCAGATGCTTTCCCCAGGGACCGGGGTCAGCTGTTGAGAAGGCTCCATTCCTGCCTCTGTTTCCAAGTTTAGTGGAAACCCCTTCTGAGCAGTGAGGAGGTGGGAGGGCTGTAGTGGGTGCACAGCTCCCTGAGGGACTGTGCCTTTTACAAACCTTCAGGCTTGACCATGGGGTTCCCGCAGACCTTGGGATCTCATACTGGCATTTATGGATCAGTAATGGCGGAGGGAAACGTTCCCCTCTCTTGACTTCTATACTTCCTGTTCAGAGTAAAGAAAATGCTGCCCTGTAAGGTCAAGTGGTAAGGGGTGCCCTCTGGCCTTTGGAAATTGGTATTAAGTTTGGACTAAAAATAAATCCTCAGGAATAGCAATCCAAGAAGTTCATTCCTCCTTTCTGGGAACATGAGACTCTTCATCGTGGATTCCCTAACCCATGTTCCATAAACAGCCTATGGCCTGGCAGGAGGCTGGCCCCCAAATGTCATGGGGGCCTGGCCTAGTCTAGCAGGCAGCTAGGCAGGTTAAAGCACATCCCTGTTGACATTCTACAATTTTCTGAAAGTAGAGGGTTTTCAGCACAAGTATTAGCTTAGCTCAAAGATAACTCAAAAGACAGCAGTGAAGATGGGCTGCCCATCGATCCCTGCTGTGGTCTGCCACCATCTGCAGCGTGCAGGGGACAGAACAGAAATAGATTTTGAGAGTTGACCTTTGGCTAGGCTTTAGGGCTCCTTTCCTCCAGTAAGATAACACCGCACGGCTCTGAAACAGCAAGGGCGAGTGAGTTCTGCTTTGCCTACGGGGCAGGGGCTGGCTCTGAGTTTGGTTTTTTTAAACTACAGGAGGCATTTGGCAATTATCTGTACTTTAACTCATTCCCAGATTAGAATTGGGATTATTTTTTGTCTTAAAAATTCCCTCTTGTGAGTTTATTTTTAGGTGTTAGACCCAGATGAGGTTGTCCATGAGATCAGGGTTTGTAATTAATCTGAAATTACTCTACTATTACCTAGTAAAGCCAGGCACAGTGGCACACATCTGTAATCCCAATGACTCGGGAGGCTGAGGCAGGAGGATTGCAAATTTGAGACCAGCCTCAGCAACTTAACTCAAAATAAAAATTTTAAAAAGGGCTGGGGTTAGAGCTCAGTGGTAGAACTCCTCTGGGCTCAATCCCCAGTGCCACAGACAGATAGATAAGTAAATAAATAAAATATGGTGAAGTATTAGCAGTTTTAGTTTGATTGCATGTCAGGGCTCTTATTTCATAGGTACCTTCAACTAGGAGCTGGGACACGCTTTTCCAATTCTTGACAGTTTAAGTCCTCATCTGAGAACTTTGGAACTGCTCTCTTTTACTTTGCCAGGGACATCTATTATCTCCATCTGATCTTCTGGCAGATTTACAGCGTCTGTAGCCCCCGCTTTTGGCAGTTCACACTGGCAAGATGTGTTCTTGCTGAACATGCGTTCCATAATGCCATGTTGACCAGAAAATACTTTTTGTTTTGTTTTGTTTTTTTGCTGCTGCTGCTGCTGCTAGGTATTAAACCCAGGGGGCATTCTACCTCTGAACTACAACCCCAGCCATATTTAATTTTTTATTTTAAGCAGGGTTTTGCTAAGTTGCTGAAGCTGGCTTTGAACCTGCGATCCTCTTGGCTCAGCCTCCCAAGTACTGGGATTATAGGCGTGAGCCACCATGCCCAGCTATATGCTGACTTTAAAACAACCTAAATTTGGAGCCTTCTGTAGGGACAGCACTGGTAGATGGCGCTTTCACCATTTGATAACGTGCCAGCCAAACCACAGCATCCGCAGTGGAAAACACAATACCCCTTCCAGAAATGTGCCAGAAGATAGTCATACGGAAGCCAGGTGTTAAAAAAATAAAAAAAAATCATACAGCTAATTTAAATAATATACCTAATAATCTCATTGTCATGTTGTTGTTGTTGTTTTTTTTTCTTTTTGCAGTACCAGGGATTGAACCCAGGGGTGTTCTACCTCCGAGCTATACCCTGGCCCTATTTTTTATCCTTTATTTTGAAACCGGGTCTCACTAAGTTGCGGAGGGCCTCACTAAGTAGCTGAGGCTGGCCGCAAACCCAGATCCTCCGGTCTCAGCCTCCCAAGTACTGGGATTACAAGTGTGCGCCACCACGCCTGGCATTGTCATGGTTATAATGTATGATTTTCCATCCCCGAAACCAAATAATACAATTTATTTAAAACACTCATGGTTACAAAAATATGTTAAGGCCACAGAAAAACCTTCAAGTTCTATGAAGTGGAAATTATACATTCCCTGACATTCTTTAATGAAAATTAAGAACAAAACCTAAAGTGTAATAATCAGGAAAACTTAGTAACTTTGAAATGTACTTATTCTAGAAAGCAAGATAAATATTTATTATAAATAGATAAGCCGGGCGTGGTGGCGCACGCTTGTAATCCGGGTACTTTGGGAGGCGGAGACCGAAGGATCCGGGTTCATGGCCAGCCTCAGCTGTCTCTGTCTCTCTCTCTCTCTCTCTCTACTTAGTGAGGCCCTCTGCAACTTCGTGAGACCCAGTTTCAAAATAAAGTATAAAAAATAGGGCCGGGGGTGTAGCACGGAGGTAGAACGCCCCTGTGTTCAATCCCCAGTACCGCAAAAAAAAAAAAAAAAAACAAATAAATAAATAGATAAATACTTATTCTAGAAAGCAAGATAAATATTTATCTCAAAACACCAGGAAAAAATTACCTAGAAGGGATGACATAAAGGAGCTGATGTTGGTTATTCATCGCTTAATGAAATAGAAAGTTAAGCTAATAACTGACACTTTGTGGGGAAAATATTTAAACAGAAACCTGTGGAAAGCCTGGTAAAGAATATGAGGATGTTTGAGCTGCACACAGTGGCGAATCGCTATAATTCTAGTACTTGAGGCTGAGACAGAAGGGTCACAAGTTCAAGGCCAGCCTCAGCAACTTAGCAAGACCCTGTTTCCAAATAAAAAATGAAATAAGGCCTGAGGGTGGAGCTCAGAGGTAGAATGCCTCTGGTTTCAATCCCTAGCTCCACAAAAAACAATAATAATAATTCTGCCAGGCATGGTGGCACATACCTGTAATCCCAGTACTTGGGAGGCTGAGACAGGAAGATCGCAGGTTCTCAACCAGCCTCAACAACCTAGCAAGGCCCTCAGCAACTTAGGCCCTGTTTCAAAATAAAAAGTAATAAAATATGGCTGAGGGTGTAGCTGAGAGAGGTAGAATGCTCCTGGGTTCAATCCCCAGTATCTAAAAAAAGAGAAAGATTTCTATTTCTCTGCCATTCTGTGTTCTGTTTTGTACTATTGTGGCCTTACAATAGAATGACATTTTCATAACTTAGACAATAAGACTTCTACAAAATAAACCAAGCTAGTGGTCCCTCATCTTAGAATATGTATGAATTTGAAGCTGAGCATTTTGAGACATAAGCTTCAGGCAGCACCGTCCTTGGATATTGTCCTCTGGTTCCAGCTCTGCACCAGCCTCCCGAGAATAGTAACAGGCCTGCTTGCAGGCGCTGTGCTCCTGGACAAGGGTGATTTAAGCACAAGGTCAGCCCGGGTAGGCCTGGTGACTTACGCCTGGAGTGCCAGTACTTGGGAGGCTGAGACAGGAGGATTGCACGTTCAAGGACAGCCTCAGCAATGCAGAGAGACTCACTGCAACCTAGTGATACCCTGTTTCAAAACAAAAAGTAAAAAAGGTTGGGGGTAGTGTGGAGCTCAGAGTTGAGCGCCCCTGGGTTTGATCCCCAGTATTATATAAAAAAAAAAGGACAACAGGACAGGGCCCATTAAGTGCCCCTGTTATCAGCAATGTCACATGGATTACACTATCTTAGAACTCTTGACATCTTATCTTCACCCTTTTACTCAAACAGTAGTGGCAAAGGGAAAGGACCTAAGGGGAGATTCCAGTCAGGGTTTGTTTCACGTGAAGAACAGGGAAATTCACTCCTAGAAAGGCATCTGACCGACTTTCCCTCTTCCACCTCCCTCTTTAATTAAAACCCTAGAAAGTGATTGTGAAACCAGGTCTGAATGGCTTTAGTAATGGATTATTTAGCTTGGGCCACTATGAGTTTAAGTCAATAACTTTGAGTTTGAACTGCAGTTGGGATCAATAGAGAAAAAGCCCAGAATCTGATACTGATTGCCAGGGCGCTCTTCTCCAAACACAACTCCTAGATCTTTTGCCCTGGTTGTCTGCTTTATTTGCTGAGGGTACTTGATAAGAGTCCTAGGGACAAGGGAACAGCCAAAGGAACACAGCTTGTTTTATGAGACATGTTCACACCCTTGACTTTAATGGCTTTTGGTGGCAATATTTGGAAAGTTCCCAAGATTTGCGCTTAGAATAAGTTGGAGCCGTGGTAGAAGAGTTTAAAGCTGAGGCAGTTGAAGTGAATGGGTAGTCTAGAATTGCACTGGCTTTTCATACGTGATCAGCTTCCCTGCTTGAGCGGGGAGTGGGATAACTCTTACCATCTTCCTTCCTTTCCCTCAGTACCATGCAGAGACCATCAAGAACGTGCGCACAGCCACAGAGAGCTTTGCTTCTGACCCCATTCTCTACCGGCCAGTTGCTGTGGCTCTGGACACTAAAGGACCTGAGATCCGAACTGGGCTCATCAAGGGCGTGAGTATCCTGGGGAGATGGGAGGAGGAGGAGGGCACAGAGGCAGGCAGCCCCAGAGATGCATCCTCTACAGTCTCTATACTGCCCGGATGCCATGTTTTAGAGTTTAGGTCTACAAATTAGGGGTTTGTTTGTTTATTTAGTGTGTTGGAGCAGGGGGTGCTGGGGACTGAACCTATGAGCTACACCTCAAGCCCTTTTAATTTTTTATTTTGAAACAGGGTCTCACTAAGTTGCCGAGGCTGGCCCGGAACTTGCAATCCTCCTGTTTCAGCCTCCTAAGTACTGGGATTATTGGTGTGTGCCACCATGCCCATCCCAAATGAGGGTTTTCTATTTATCACTGAAAAATGTTGATTTGATTTACTTTGCCAGGAAATGGTACCACAAAGGGGCCCTTTTTTACTCTAGAAACCTACTTCCTGATCCTGGTACTTGTGAGACTGAGATAGGAAGATCACAGTTTTCAGCCAGCCTCAGCAACTTAGTGAGTCCCTCTGCAACTTAGTGAGACCCTGTTTAAAAAAAAAGATAAAATAGGGCTGGGGGTGTAGCTCAGAGGTAGAATGCCTTTGGGTTCAATCCCCAGTAAAAAAAACACACACACACATTCTCTCTCTCTCTCTCTCTCTCTCTCTCTCTCTCTCTCTCTCTCTCTCTCTCCCCCAAGACTGCTTTGGGCAGTAATTTCTTTGTATCTCTTTCCCCATCATTAAGTCCCACAACTGAAACATAGTTTTTTTTTTTTCCCTGGGTTATTGCCTTGAAATACAGTTAGAGAAGGAGTGCATTCCCGAAAGAAAAAGTTTTATTACTTCCAGCTGAGATAGCATGGTTCCTGGGAGGAGCTCTGCGGGCCGGCCGGGTGGTGGGGCACTGCCTCCTCTAGCCTGCGCTGCTGCACACTCTGCTCTCGTCCACAGAGCGGCACCGCGGAGGTGGAGCTGAAGAAGGGAGCCAAGCTCAAGATCACTCTGGATAACGCCTACATGGAAAAGTGTGATGAGAACATCCTGTGGCTGGACTATAAGAACATTTGCAAGGTGGTGGACGTGGGCAGCAAGATCTACGTGGATGATGGGCTTATTTCTCTGCAGGTGAAGGAGAAAGGTATGTATGGGGTTCACGGTCCAGTGGTCTAAAACCATCTCCCATCTCTACCGTTCCTTGACACAAGGAAGATAGGAAGCTTGGTTGGCTGGCAGCAAGATTGAGTCTATACATTCTCAGGAATTCCTTTTATAACTCATTTGTCCTCAAAAACAGAGCAGCCCAGCCTAATTACACTCTTCCAGCTCTGGAATGTGAGAGAGAATTTCTTAACCATCCTCACTACTTTTGTCTCTCCACTCTCTTCCTTCTGTTCTTTTTCCCTGAATATAATGTATTTGCTCTTCTGTGTGCCAGAGAATGGTAGCTAAACATTTTAAAACAACCTTATAGCCAGATCTGATGGTGGACATCTGTCATACCAGTACTTGGGAGGCTGAGACAAGAGGATAGCAGGTTTGAGGCCAGCCTCAGCAACTTAGCAAGACCCTGTTGCAAAATAAAAAATAAAATAGGGCTAGAGTATGTAGCTCAGGTAGAACACCCCTGGGTTCAATGCCTAGTACCACACATACAACATAAATAAAACAACCTTATGATTAGGTATTACTGTCTTATGCACAGGTGAGGAAACTGAGGTACAGAGGTGACTTGGCTTCCCCAAGGTCACTCAGTGGACTTGAGGTGGATTCTTGTTCTGTGGCTCCAGAGCCCACAGCGTGCTACTTGCCAGCTCTGAGCTGGGGAGGAGGGTCCGTGCCGCCTGCTTCCTGCCTTGCAGTTGAGGTGTGCCCTCATTGCTCTGCCTCCCCTCCTTACTCCATTTCAAACAGGTCCTGACTTCCTGGTGACAGAGGTGGAAAACGGTGGCTCCCTGGGCAGCAAGAAGGGCGTGAACCTTCCTGGGGCTGCTGTCGACCTGCCTGCCGTGTCAGAGAAGGACATCCAGGACCTGAAGTTTGGGGTGGAGCAGGATGTAGACATGGTATTTGCATCTTTCATCCGCAAGGCGGCTGATGTCCACGAAGTTAGGAAGATTCTGGGAGAGAAAGGAAAGAACATCAAGATTATCAGCAAAATCGAGAATCATGAAGGAGTCCGCAGGTAAGGCCGCCCCCACTTGAGTTCCAGCCCTACACACCGAAGGGCAAGTTGTATCCCGTGAACACCTGATTCCAGACCTGGCCACTTGCCCATCAGAATGCAGCCTCCCAAGACTGGCCCAGACCCACTAAAGTTTAGGGGAGTGGAGGGCATTGGTATTTAAAAACCAAAACCAAAGAAAGTCTCCCAGGAGCCTGAGATGGTAGAAGGTTGACTTGGGTTCCATGGGCCAGGGGACCACCAGTGGAGAGGACTGGGTCACAGCTCCAGGATCAGGCCATCATGCTCCGCTCCTGAGTAGACACTGCATATTCTCTCAAATGGGGAGGCCAAGGGGAGAGCAGACAGCGGGAGCAGACCCTCACTCAGGAGCCACCTGGAAGCTCTGGGTCTGGTGTCCATGCAGACGCTTACGGCCTCTTGGACATCACTGAGAAAGCTGCTGGCCCTGTGATCAGGCTAGCGCTGCTATGGTCCATTCAGCTTCCCCTAGGAGAGCACGTGGGTCTCCTCCAGGCTCAGATTGCCTCAGCTCAGCTTGGTGACATCTGCTCCCCTGTGGCCTCCTACTTAGAAATACAACTTAGCAGCTGGGCGTGGTGGTGCACGCTTGTAATCCCAGTACTTGAGAGGCTGAGACGGGAGATTCGCAGGTTCGAGGACAGCCTCAGCACCTTAGTGAGACCCTGTTTCAAATAGAAAAACAGGGCTGAGGGTGTAGCTCAGGTTGAATGCCCCTGGTTAAATTCCCAGCACCAGAGAAAAAAAATATATATAACTTAGCACTGCTAAAACCCCTGACATGCCCATGTGTGTTAAGAGTGTGTTAGGGGAGGGTGGGAGGTGTAAACTCTACACCCACTGCTGTAGCCTTACTGCCTTTACCAGGTAGTTTGAAACTCTCCCCTTTGCCATCCTGATAAACTAGGGGTGCTAGCTGACTTTGGCTCTAGGCTAGGCAAAACCACATTCCCTCTTACCTTCAGCGAGTTGGGAGACACCTCAGGGAGTAGCCGTCAAATGTCCTTGGCTGGTGGCCTTGGGTTCAATGTCTTCTTTGGAAGTGCTGAGTAGAGAGGGGATTGTGGAGAGGTAGCTCAAGGGGGGCCTTGGAAGATGCAGATGGAGAGGCAAGGAGCTCGTGGGGCTTGCAGAAGACTGTCCCTTCCTCTTTCTTCCCCTCCATGAAGTGTCCATTGAAGAAGCCCAGCAGGCAGCATTGTTGGCCCACTCTTGAGTGGCTAACATTGCTGATGCGCCCCGCCACCTCTGCACACCATGTTGATGTCCTACGAGGACTCTAAGTCAGGGAGTCCCAGCAACGCTTCCTGCCAGTCTGTACTCTGTTCAGTATAACTTCTCTTTCTCTGTCTCTTCCCCACCTTCCTCGTCAGATTTGATGAGATCCTGGAGGCCAGTGATGGGATCATGGTGGCTCGCGGTGATCTGGGCATTGAGATTCCTGCAGAGAAGGTCTTCCTCGCTCAAAAGATGATGATCGGACGGTGCAACCGGGCTGGGAAGCCCGTCATCTGCGCCACGCAGGCACGTTCTCCCATGGCCTCCTGTGCACACTCACAATCTTTGGAGGCTCATGGACCCTGTCCCACATGACACATGCACACACATCCCCCCATGCACCCACACACTATGCCAGGGATCATGACACATGCGCACACATCCCCCCATGCACCCACACACTATGCCAGGGATCAGCTTTCATTCACTTCTGTCCTTGAAGGAAGTGTCCCAGGCCTGGTCTCACCGGCGTTCTGTCCCCTCCCAGATGCTGGAGAGCATGATCAAGAAGCCCCGCCCCACCCGGGCTGAGGGCAGTGACGTGGCCAACGCGGTCCTGGATGGAGCTGACTGCATCATGCTGTCTGGGGAGACAGCCAAAGGGGACTACCCTCTGGAGGCTGTGCGCATGCAGCACCTGGTGAGTCCGTAGGCCTGCCCCGCCCTGGGCTTGGGGCTGGGATGGAGGCGAGCTCTGGCATGGAGCTTTTTAGGCATCTGCATCCTCAGCCACAGGCTTTCGTTGTCCTCCGAAGTCACAGCAACAAGAATGATGCCACGTTGCAGGGTGGGGTGCCTCTTGGGTGTCTGTGTTGCCTGCCCTCTCCACACCCTCTGTCCTGTCTCCTTCATCAGACAGTGCACAGTTCACTCCGGGCTTCTCGCTTGTGAGTCCTTCCCTTGGCTTAAGTCCTGGGATACTGATACGGTCAAAGGCTGCCATGTATCTCTTCCTCTGGACAATCCAGAGGGCCTGGGTGCCTCTGCCCTGCTCTGAAAGAGGCCACGGGCTAGTGCTCCGAGCTGTCCTCTGTTTGTCTTCTGATTTGATTCCCCACCCATCCCCCAGGCGGGTGTTTCCCCCTGGCCCCTGTGGGCCTGCACCGGAGGCGGTGCCCGCACTGAGCCGCCCGAGCTGGCCTTGCGTGCTGCCTGCAGCGTGGACCTGCCTTGATGTGCCAAGACCAAAGTAGAGTTGAGCAACCGGTGGCAGGGCTGCAGGCAGAGCTAGGCGGAAGGACATGGAGCCTGGTGGGCCTGGGCTGGGCATCTGGGGTGGCCTGGGGGCTTTTCTTTCTCCCCGAGAGTGAGTTCTTTAAGACTTCCGCTTGGCTGTGTCCCTCTGACCTGGTCCTAGGTCCTCTGCCCTGTCCCACCCTCTAGTTTCCTGAACAGTTAACTCGGGGATCCCTCCTCGGGCTACTTGTGCCTGCCTGGTAAGATGAATGCTGTGAATTAACTTTGTGGAGGGAGTTCTAGGTCAGTCTCTAGTGTGCAGCTCAGTGAACTTGACTGTATCCTGGGATGGCTTTTCTTTAGCCTTTCTATTCCCTTTTCAGCCAACAAAGGACCCCTGCCCTTTGGTCCTTTGCCTGACGCCAGGTCCCTCAAGCCCCCAGATTTAAGCCAAATTTTAAAAAAAAAGAGGAAGGAAGAAAGCCAACTCTGAACTAGGTGTCTTCCTCTTTCCTCTTTCTCTTCCATGTGTCCTGTTACTGAGCTTAAGCAGCTGCTGGTGCTGCACTGAGTTCCTACCAGTGTCCTCTGGCTATTGTCAGCATCCCTGGTGGAACTGCCCATTTTGAAGTGGGTAGAGACCATTCATTCTCCTTCCCAGGGACAGTTCTGTAGCCTGGCCCTGGCTGACACATCGCCCTGTTGGTGTGATACGATTGCTGTTCTGATGGGCAGGTGCACTCGGCGATTCTCACAACTGCCCCATGGCGGCCAGGCACTGCCCGGGCCTCTCCACATGTCCCCCTCCTTAATGGGCCCCCTCCTTAATGGGCCTTGCTTAGTTGCGTGGCTTCTTGTCCTCAGAGGTGGGAAGCTGACCTTGATGCGATTTACTGAACCATGAAACTTGAATAGACTGTGAGGACCTGAATATATCTTTGGGCAAGTCACTTAACCTCAAGACCTTGTCCAAAAATGGTTTAGATGAGATATATTTAATTATAGCTTTGACTTTGAATATTCACTGCCATTATTATTAGATGCCAGATAAGTCCCTGTGCACTTATATAATCTTCACAACTCCTGTAACCTCAATGTATACATGCAGGTTACGTGAGTATAGAGCCTGGGTTTGACCGCAGGCCTGCTGCCTCCAAGACCAGCCTTCCAACGCAGCAGATAAGGACAGGTCTCTACTCAGGGTCTGTAGTGAGGTCAGAGTGTGAGACTCAGCTCTGGGTTCTGAATTCCATGTCCTTTTTTCCATGCCCTGGTGTTTCCTATGAACGGACAGACACCTTAGAACTGCAAGGCTTGGATTGCATGCACTGCTCAGAAGATAAGTTATGGGGTCTGGGCCCCTGGCCCAGTGGCTGCCCCTCCAGGTGGTGCAGGCCTCTCCTTTCTGTCATCAGTTAACACTAGCTTCTCCCCCTAACTATTCACCGCTTCTTCCTGTGTCTAATTGATGCAGTTCATGGCCCATAACTAAGAACTAGGCAGTACCAGGTATGGCCGTTTCCTGTTCATGTCCCCGGTCCTTTGGGCTGCATGCATTCCATTCTTACGAAAAGAATACTTTTAACCTAGTAAATCCTGCCACACATCTGCTTATACTGTCAAATTAATAAGATGGTATTACTCATTCTTCCTTCATCCACCATCCACTAAGATACTGGTAATTGCATTACAATCCTCTAAAGCTGAAATTTTCTTCCTAATTCTTGGTCTTCTCTGAGCAGGCAGTCTGTAAATAACTTAGTGGCTTTCTCATGGCTGCTTAATTATGAGATATTAATCAGACATCTTGGTAAGCGTATCTGCATGCTTCCACAGGCCTTCTTCTCTTCACATGGCTGTTCAGAGGGCCCCTCTCAGTTAGCCCGGACATCCCATTGTCCCCTTTAGTGAAGCTGCATAGCTTTGGCTTTGACCCAGCTTTGCAGCGCTGCTCAGTCTTGTTTCCGTGGCCGGCCGCTGGAAGGGCTCATAGCGCCCCTTGCCTGCCGCCAAGTAAGCACTCGCTCCGTGAGTGCATGGAAGCCCAGCAGCCATGTGAGGAGGAGGGCCTGTTCCTTCCTGCGTGCTGTGTCATGAGGCAGTGTGGTCAAGTCCTCTGCCGGGGAGTGGCATGGGCCAGCCTGGGCATGTTTCCATGCCAAAGCGCTAGCTAGAGCCGTACCGTCACATGCCCCCCTCAGCCTCAACCAAAAAAAAAAAAAATCCGAAACCTTCCAGAATGGAAATACCAGGCTCCCCTGTGTTGGAGGGGAAGCAACAGCAGTTGACACACAAAGTTCTCCACACCTCCTGGAGCAGATGGACTTCCACCACCCTGCCTCTGCGTCCGCCTGAAGGACAGATTTAACCTAAGGTTACCTTTCTCTGATTAATTCCCCCTTCTGTCTTTCCATGTGTTGTCTCTCGTTTGTTTTTTCTCCTTCTTCATCCCTCTTCCTTGCCCCTCCTCCCCTGAACCTTACAGATAGCTCGGGAGGCTGAGGCAGCCATGTTCCACCGCAGCCTGTTTGAAGAACTTGTGCGAGTCTCCAGTCACTCCACAGACCCCATGGAGGCCATGGCCATGGGCAGCGTGCAGGCTTCTTATAAGTGCTTAGCGGCAGCTTTGATAGTTCTCACGGAGTCCGGCAGGTAGGGCCCTAAGGGCAGGTGTCACTGCAGGATAACCAGCTTCTTGCTCCAGCCGCTCCAGGGACAGGCAGCCAGGCCGCCCTGCACCAGAGCCCAGGGCACGCAGCCTCTTCTCATCTGCAGGAAGGCAGCCAGGGAGGGCATGACAGGGCAGGACCACAGGGTCCTTTTTCTTGGTAGGCTCCATGGAAGTCACAGGCACCTGGTGAAGGGCTGGTTCCTGTGCCCCTTCCTGTCACTCCGCTCAGAACCTCCAGCAACTGGGCTCCTCTTGGCCTTTGTGCCCAGGACCATGTTCTTCCCAGCTGTCTGTGACTCCTCCCCCTTCCCTTCCTGACACAGCTCTGACAAAGCTCTGTCCCCTCTCGTCCCTCTGGACGGATGTTGCTCCCCTAGATTGCCCGTGAGGCAGAGGCTGCCATCTACCATTTGCAATTATTTGAGGAGCTCCGCCGCCTGGCGCCCATTACCAGCGACCCCACAGAAGCCGCCGCCGTGGGCGCCGTGGAGGCCTCCTTCAAGTGCTGCAGTGGGGCCATTATCGTTCTCACCAAGTCTGGCAGGTAGGAGGCTCGGCAGCGGCTCCCGGGCAGGCCCTGCTCTGTGGCACCTCTCTGCGGGTCCCCGGAGCAGTGCATTGCATGGTGTTCAGATGGCGCTGAGCCAAGGTAAGACTTCTCTGGCTGCCACCTGGAGCCTGCAGGGCAGGGGCTCCCCAGCTCCCTCAGAGCGGGCAGAGTCCCTTTCCTGGGCCCAGAGGACCCCAGGCAGCACTCAGCAAGCGTGTTCGCATCCAAAGCAAGTGCACAGCCCCACAGTGAACTGCTGTTGACCACATAAGGATGGCTAGGCTTTAAATATCAAATGCAAATGGCTATTTGATATTTAAAAGCTGGTCTTCTAGCCGGGCGTGGTGGCGCACACTTGTAATCCCAGTACTTGGGAGGCTGAGACGGAAGGATTGCAGGTTCGAGGACAGTCTCAGCAAATAGACTCATCAACCTAGCAAGGCCCTGTTTCAAAATGAAAATAAACCAGGCGTGGTGGCGTATGCTTGTAATCCCAGTACTTGGGAGGCTGAGACAGGAGGATCCGGGTTCGCGGCCAGCCTCAGCTACTTAGTGAGGCCTTCTGCAACTTAGTGAGACCCTGTTTCAAAATAAAGAATGAAAAATAGGGCTGGGGGTGTATGTAGCTCAGAGGTAGAATACCCCTGGTTCAATCCCCAGTACTGCAAAAAAAAGAAAAGAAATGAAAATAGGGATGGGGTAGAATGTGCTTGGGTTCAATTCCCAGTAACACACACACACACACACACACAAGCTAGTCTTCTAAAATAGCAAAAGACAACCCGGTTACTCTGGTTACTATGGGCTCTAAAAATTGTTTGGAAAATTAATGCTATTTGGTGCGCTGGTCCCCAACTGTCTGAGCCCCAAAGACTAATGGGTCCAGTCTTGGGAGGGCCGCATCATGAGGACATTCTCTGGGCCATGCATCCAGGCTGACGACGGCCTGGCCCGGCCTGGCCGTGGACTCCAGGTCCCTTCCTCGCCTGGAACATTGACTTGTCCCTCACTCCTCTTCTGGGTGAGCACTCCTTGGCCCTGCCCACAGGGCTGCGAGGGTTTTCTGGAAGAGAGGGTCGAGAGGAGAGACCAGTAAGGCCCGCGCAGTGAAGAGCAGCAGGTGGGCTTCCCACAGCACCGGGACCTTATGCGTGGATTCCCGTAGCAGAGGCCTCAAGCCTCTTGGCTTGCGCAGCTCCAGCCATTAGGGTTGACCTTTGTGAAAGGGCCCAACCCTTGCTCTTTGGCTATTTTTAGCTCTAGTCTTCTGGAATTTCACTCAGCTGGTCCTGACTTCAGCTGCTTCCCCCTGAAGGCTGTGTATGGAGGCCAAGCCTGAAGCAGGGTGTTCTCTGTGTGACGAAGTTTAAGTTTCCCTGACACCTGTTGCGTGTCCTCATAGCTTGCCTGCTGGGGTTCAGTCAGTTCCTTCTGCAAGCCCCTCCCCCAATTCCTGAGACACATCTGCAGCTACAAGTGTGGTGTCCATATTCAAGGAAGCACTTGGCATAGGGGTTTCAGAGGGCTCCCCTACCTTCCCAAGGAGCCTAGACAGGCAGTGTGCCCACACCACCAAGCCTGGGTAGCACCCAGTTTTCTGAAGTCTCAGAAAGAAACGCTAAGATTTCTTTTGATACTCAGGCTGTACTCTGGGACTCTAGAGTAGTCCCACAGTTGCTGGGAGCCCTGCGGGGCAGGGAGAGGGCACAGCCGTCCAGAAGCCCCATGTCAACTCCCAGGGGGCTGGTCACTCTGTTGCTGTTCTTTGCAGATGTCAAGAGTCAGGGGCTGTTCACGTGCTGCTTGGCTTGTAGCAGTCGCTGGCAGCGGGAAGAGTGGGTGCTGGTGAGGCTGGGCCAGGGCGGCCTCTCTGTGCCAGATGAAAGAGTTTGGGGCTCTGCCAACCGTGGCCATGTGGGGTAAATGGGTGAGACTGACAGTGCCAGGTCAAGACACTTGACCCATGGGAGGGGATGGAGGGCAGATGGTAGTGCAGCGTTCTGGGGAGCTGCAGCTGCCCACTCGGGCTGGGGAGCAGATGTGGAGCCAGATGTGAGCTACCAGCTCCTTCTGTCTGGCTGGCCTAGCAAGTTGGATTAGAGAGCGAGCTACTGCTGAAAGCTGTGATACGCTTCCTGGGAGGCTCCCAGCACACTGTTTAATGGTTTCTTTTTCCTGTGCCCCATCCCATCTCAGGTCTGCTCACCAGGTGGCCAGATACCGCCCACGTGCTCCCATCATTGCTGTGACACGGAACCACCAGACAGCTCGCCAGGCCCACCTGTACCGTGGCATCTTCCCTGTGCTGTGTAAGGACCCCGTCCAGGAGGCCTGGGCTGAGGACGTGGACCTCCGAGTGAACTTGGCCATGAATGTTGGTGCGTAGCTGGGACCAGGGGCTTGAGCCTGGAGGGGGTGGGCATGCTTGAGCGCTGGCTTTCAGAGACCCTGAAGTTTGGAGAATATAAAGGAGGACATGCTGACCCAGCCATTCTGGGGCAGGAGGGGAAAGAGGCTCAGTTGATTGTTCTTCACACTCAAGGGAATGTTTACTCTGAATCCTCTCCCATTCTCTGAGGTCTGGGCTAAGCCCAGGAGGGAAGAGAAGTCTTTTAGGTTGTAGAGCTGAGCTGCTCAGTTCCTGTCCTCACCCAGTGTGGGGCCCAGCACAAAATAATCCATTCTTTTTTTTTTTTTTTGCAGTACTGGGGATTGAACCCAGGGGCATTCTACCTCCGAGCTATACCCCCAGCCCTATTTTGTATTCTTTATTTTGAAACAGGGTCTCGCTAAGTTGCGGAGGGCCTCACTAAGTACCTGAGGCTGGTCATGAACCCGGATCCTCCAGTCTCAGCCTCCCAAGTACTGGGATTACAAGTGTGCGCCACCACACCTGGCTCAAAATAATCCACTCTTTGGCATGTGTTCATTACCGTTTTTTAGGTTGTTTTGTTTTGTTTTCTGAATATAAAATTGGTTAGAGCTAGCTGGGCTTGGTGGTGCATGCCTATAATCCCAGTACTTGGGAGGCCAAGACAGGAGGATTGTAGGTTCAAAGCCAGCTTCACCAATTTAGCTAGGCCCTCAGCAGCTTAGTAAGACCCTGTTTCAAAAAAAAAAAAAATTGGGCTGGGGGTGTAGCTTGGATGGAGAAAGACTCTGAGTTCAATCCCCAGTACCACACACACACACACACACACACACACACACACACACACACAAACTGTACCATGGGGTGGCATACACACAAATTATGTACTGTTATGGTGTTTGTTTTTGTATAAGGTAGGATGTCATGGGATGAGAGGAAGGAAGCAGCTAGCTCTGACCTTGGGCAAGGCTCTACACCCTCTAGCATATAAACTGAATGATGTCCAAAGGTCCCTGCTGGCCCTGGCATCTGACTGACAATGGGATCTCA
>PVJS01011072.1:0-46453 GCA_004027185.1 Glis glis | reverse complement strand
GGCTGAGACAGGAGGATCACAGGTTCGCATCCAGCCTCAGCAAGTAGTGAGACTTTCAGCAACCTAATGAGACCCTGTTTCCAAATAAAAAAAAATAGGGCTGGGGATGTTGCTTGGAGGTAGAATGCCCTTGGGTTCAATCCCCAGTACCACACACACATACACACACACACACACACACACACACACACACACACACACACACAAAAAGAGCCAGGCATGGTGGCGCACGCTTGTCATCCCAGTACTTGGGAGGCTGAGACAGGAGAATCTGGGTTCGTGGCCAGCCTCAGCTACTTAGTGAGGCCCTCCGCAACTTAGTGAGACCCTGTTTCAAAATAAAGAATAAAAAATAGGGCCGGGGGTGTAGCTCAGAGGTAGAATGCCCCTGAGTTCAATCCCCAGTACCAAAAAAAAAAAAACCCAAAAAGTAATTGTGTTTATCCGAACTAGTTGAGTCAGTGCAAAAATGAATAAAGAAATAATTGCCTTGCAGCCCTCTACTCCATACAGATGCCAAGTGTGTATTTCTCCCCACCTCTCTTCATGTCATTAAAAACATAAGTGCAAATGGGGCGTGGGTGTGCACATGTTTAAAAGCAAAAATCAGCTGGGCGTGGTGGCACACGCTTGTAATCCCAGTACTTTGGGAGGCGGAGACCAGAGGATCCGGGTTCGCGGACAGCCTCAGCTTGCGCACACACACGCAGGCATGCACGCGCTCTCTCTCTCTCTCTCTCTCTCTCTCTCTCTCTCTCTCTCTATTTAGTGAGGCTCTCCGCAACTTCGTGAGACCCGGTCTCAAAATAAAGTATAAAAAATAGGGCCGGGGGCGTAGTGCAGAGGTAGAACGCCCCTGCGTTCAATCCCCGGTATCGCAAAAAAAATAAATAAATAAATAAAAAATAAAAGCAAAAATCAGTGCGTATCTGAGGAAAGGCATACTTTACAACTGTAAGCCAGTTGTCAGTGCTCGATGCTGTCTCTAGGCTGTAAGTATCTGCCGGGCGTGTCCTCCATCTTACACAGTGGAAAGAACAGGACGGTAACCCCCGCGTGCTCCCCACACAGCTTCAGGTTACCAGCCTGCGTGCTCTCTCTTCTTACCTGCCTCTTCCAGCTCTTCTGAAGACAACCCAAGGCAGCTGAGAGCTTTGGCAGCTCGGGAACTTTTCTCATCTCTTGCCTCGGCTCTCTTTGACAGGAGGGAGCTCTCACAGCCTTTCGCAAGACCTACGACAAAACTGTGGCCCTGGGTCACCGGCTGGACATTGTGTTCTATCTCCTTAGGATCGGCCTATTTTATATGGATAATGACCTCATCACACGAAACACAGAAAAGGCAAAAAGGTACTTTTTAGCAGTGGGGACATTTCCCCTAAATTATGGTGCTGTTGATGAGAAATTGATAGAAATAATTTGTCTATTTTCTTTTGTTGGCAACTCTTTAAATTTGGTCAAATAATTGATGTTCTTATTGAGTAAAATACTTTCTTTAAATATTTCCTTTCGGTTCAAGTGGTTAAAAGTTGCTTTCTCTTTGAAAAAAAAATTAGGGGACTATAACAGGTTGATTTAGGGAAACGGGAGCCATTGTAAAAGAAGGCTGTGATAAACGGGGTTACGTTCCGGAGGAAAGAGGTCTGGAATGGGCGGCTTTCTGGGGTGAAGAGGGGCGCTCTGGTGAGAGGGTCTGGGGCGGTCCATTTTGGGAGTGGACAGTGGCCTCTGAAAAGTTTTTAAAGTGGCGTTGTCTGTTTCCAGAGTATGACTGTAACTGTTTTTACGGAATAGCTTAATAGAAGAAGGAGGAGACTGGGACAGGAGAAACCGCCTGAAAGTGTATCAAGGCCTTTACTGTGTGGCCATTCGCGACTTCAAACAGGCGGCCGAGCTCTTTCTGGACACAGTGTCAACATTCACGTCCTATGAACTCATGGATTACAAGACCTTCGTCACTTACACCGTCTACGTCAGCATGATCGCCCTGGAGAGACCAGATCTCAGGGAAAAGGTAGCGCTCGCACCCAGAGCCCGCCCGGTGCTTTTGTAACTGCCATGTGCAGGCCAGACGCGCACGTTCATTTTGTTTTTCTCACGTAGGTCATCAAAGGCGCGGAGATCCTCGAGGTGCTGCACAGCCTCCCAGCAGTCCGGCAGTATCTCTTCTCACTCTACGAGTGTCGGTACTCGGTTTTCTTCCAGTCATTAGGTAAGTGCGTCGCGAACTCTGATGCCGTCTTCATCTTTTTTTTTTTTTTTTTTTTTTTTTTTTTTTGCGGTACCAGGGATTGAACCCAGGGGCGTTCTACCTCCGAGCTACACCCCCGGCCCTATTTTTTATTTTTTATTTTGAAACAGGGTCTCACGAAGTTGCGGAGGGCCTCACTAAGTAGCTGAGGCTGGCCGCGAACCCGGATCCTCCGGTCTCAGCCTCCCAAGTACTGGGATTACAAGCGTGCGCCACCACGCCTGGCTTTGCGGAACTCTTTTCTTCCAAAGGAGTTGTCCATTTGATGCTCCTACCAGCCGTGTGTGAGGTTCCAGCGTCCCTCTGCCCAGCGCTGTGTCTTTGTGACAGGCTTCTTGGTGGGTTGTGATTTGTGCATCCGATGGCGGCTGCTTATTGTGCTGTGCACTAGTTGACGCTTATTAGCACACTCTTTGCATTCTGTCTTAGTTTGTCTCTTAACTAGAATTTGGGGGAGCAGTCCTTATGCTTTTTAAAAAAAACTTTATTTTATTTGTTTTTAGTACTGGGGATTAAATTTGGACATTCTACCTCTGAACTACACTAAGTTGCTGAGGCTGACTGAACCTGCGATCCTCCTGTCTCAGCCTCCCAAGTACTGGAATTATGGGTGTGTGCCACCACACCAGGCTTAAAAACTTCTTTTTTTTTTTTTTTGCGGCTTTTTTTTTTTTTTGCGGTACCAGGGATTGAACGCAGGGGCGTTCTACCTCCACGCTACGCCCCTGGCCCTATTTTTTATACTTTATTTTGAAACCGGGTCTCACGAAGTTGCGGAGGGCCTCACTAAGGGGAGAGAGACAGAGAGAGACAGAGACAGGGAGAGAGAGCTGAGGCTGTCCGCGAACCCGGATCCTCTGGTCTCCGCCTCCCAAAGTACTGGGATTACAAGCGTGTGCCACCATGCCCGTCTTAAAAACTTCTTAATATCCTGACACCAGCACAGTGCTCGGTACATTACTGAGCGCTTTGTATTAGCGCTGCATTAATTAAATCAACAATTTTGGGGGAAATGCCATCCTAGTGTAATGAAATTGATGACCGTGGGGACTTTTGAATGTTTAAGGTGTTAGCGTATTCCCACCCTCCCCCGCCTTGTCAGCAACCTTTTGTTTCAACACTTTTGCATGAACTTTTTATCTTTAATAAGTCTGTACATTTCCCGGTTTAAATGCGGAACACAGAAAAGCTAAGTCGTCTTTGGATGACAGGGTCACATCCCTATTTGTACAGATTCTTTTTTTTTTTTTGCGGTACCAGGGATTGAACCCAGGGGCGTTCTACCTCCACACTACACCCCTGGCCCTATTTTTTTATACTTTATTTTGAAACCGGGTCTCACGAAGTTGCGGAGGGCCTCACTAAGAAGAGAGAGAGAGAGAGAGAGAGACAGGGAGAGAGCTGAGGCTGACCACGAACCCGGATCCTCCGGTCTCCGCCTCCCAAAGTACTGGGATTACAAGCGTGCGCCATCACGCCCGGCCTATTTGCTTTTCTAAATACTCAGATGGCTTTAAAATACTACAACTGAGCCCGGTGTGGTGGCGCATGCCTGTAATTGCCAGTGCTTGGGAGGTAGGGACAGGAGGATCACAAGTTTGAGACCTGCGTGTGGTAACTTAGCAAGAGTGTCTCAAAATAAAAAAAGGAGCCAGGCATGGTGGCACATGCTTGTAATCCCAGTACTTCGACAGCTGAGTCAGAAGGATCGCAGGTTCAAGGACAGCGTCGGCAACTTAGCGAGACCCTGTTTCCAAATAAGAAATAAAAAATCGGGCTGGGTTATAACTTGGAGGTAGAATGCCTCTGGGTTCAATCCCCAGTACTGCGTGTGTGCGCGCGCGCGTGCACACACATACACACACACACAAGTAAAAAGGACTGGGGGTATGACTTGAGTGGTAGAGCGCTCGTGGGCTAATTCCCCAGCACCACACACACAAAATACTTCAACTGAAGAAGGAAGTAGAGCCCTTTTTCAGGTAGTACTTGATTGCTTTTAGAAGCAATCAATTAAAAATAAACTGATAAAGTGAAAGGTGCCGTGTCCCACCCCACCCTCCAATCCACGCACACACATACTCACACGTGACCCTTCTAGGGATCACCATTTCATACTTCAGCTTATATCTTTCTAGACCTTTATTCATTTATGTGCAATATAAAAAACAAATCAACAACCAGTGTTGTAGGTGCACATGGAAAAATTGTGAACAGTGTCACGTAAAGAAGTATTCAGGGGCTTTCCTAACGTGCCGTCGCGTGTCCTTCTCTAGAGGCAGCTGCTGTTACCAAGGACCATGCGCGTCCTCAGGGCATCTGTATCCAGAGACGCACGCACGTAGCGACTTCACATATGTACTGCGGTGTATTTTACACTCTGCTTTTAGTAGATGTTTTTTGTATTCACAACAATGTGAAGACCTTTTTTTTTTGTAATAATGGGGATTAAACCCAAGGATGCTCCACCACTGAGCCATACTCCCAGCCCTTTTTATTTTGAGGCAGGATCTCACTGAGGTCCCCAGGCTGGCCTTGGGTTTGTGATCCTCCTGCCCCGGCCTCCACGATAGAATTATAGACGTGTGCCGCGGCGCCTGGCTGAAGACTTTCTGTCCTTTGTCATTTCACACATAGTTGGCCATTCCGTCAGGAAGTGTTTTCAGTGGCTTTCAGAAACCTGGCACTGAGCGCATGGTAGTGGCGGATCGAGGGCGCGGAGCTTCCAGTTAGCCTTTTTTAAGGACTCCTGGCGCTTCAGTGTACGGGACGCGCCATCACCAATTCTCTACTCATAGAAAAAATTTCCAAGTTAACCCTTTTATAGGCACCCATTTTAAACAGTCTTGCAGTACTTCTTCCTCACTTGTTATTTCTTTAGAAAAAAAAAAAAGAGTCCAAGAAATTGAGTTTTGAAAAGGGTAAAAGTTGAACACAGCTCCTCCAGAAGCCCGGCGCCGCTTTACACGGACGCAGTTTTTTCTTTTTCTCTCGCTCTATAGCATTTGAGAGAGCCGGTCCCACCCTCTCCGGTCCTCTCAGCCAATCAGACATTCCCTTGAATTGCAGGCACCCTGCGCTTCCCTCCCCACTTGGACTCTGTCCTGACCCCTCTCAGCCATGCTCCACAGTGACGCGCGTTGTCCCCTGGACCGTCCTCCTCTGTAGACCTTGCAGTGACTGCCCGCTTTGGAGTGGCCATGGGCTCAGCGCCATCTTCATTCTGCTGCCGCATGAGCCCTAGGCCCCGGAGCGCTTCCTCCCTGTCTTGCCTGCTTGTCCCGTGGGCGAAGCCACCTCAGCAACGCCAGCGTATGCTTGAACCCCCAGCCCCCTAAAACCAAAGACCCCACAACACAAAGCCAGAATTCTGCTTCTCCAGGGACTCCACCTTGTTCAGCCACAAATGTGCGCCCAGCTCTTTCCTCGCCACCTCCGTGTCTGCGGCCCTGTCCCCGCTCACGCGCTCGTCTGTCCTGTGTTCTGGCGGAGCTCTGCATCCTGCCTGGGTCTCTGCGTCTTTGCGTTGCTGTCTCGCTCTCTGCTTAGCCAGCTGCTCGGGTGTTCCCGCCCACCCAGTGCCGTGGATGGCCCCGGCACTCATTTCACAGAACGTGTCCTCCTCTGAGGCTGTCTTCCCTATCCACCTGCGGTTTCTGTGAGAGTGAGGATCGCATCTTTCGGGTTTCGCCGTGTACTCACCTTGCGCAGCGCCGCGTGGTAGTTAGTGAAGTACTGAGCGCTTGTGTGGCTGTCATAAGTAGCCTGTGTCCAGTCTACTCCTCGGTTTTTTACTCATAAGAGCTCTTTCTGGCTAAGGCTGATAATTATACATCAGTCACTTGTCACTGAACCTTGATAGTGCGTTTTGTTAGACCGTTTCCATGTTTACAGTAGGATTTGTCAGTCCTCCCTTTATTGTCTGATGTATGTCTTTCTGATCTGTGTCTTTTCATGTCACTGTGTCTGCTGTTTGTTAGAATTTTTTTTAAAAAATAAAATTTAACTTAAGGGCATAAGAAGTTCCCCGGGGTTGAGATACCAGCACGTAGCGGAGTGCCGTCATCTGTGGACACGTCCTGTGGCAGCGGGGCTCTCTTCACGGGATGTCAGCTGGGCCGCGGGAGTGTGCCGGTCCTGCCGCGGCCGCCCCGTCACCGCGGCTCTGCCGGGATCGCGTGATCCGCCGGGCTCAGCTGGAGACGCGGTAGTGTTTCATCTGTGGGAAGAGGAGATTCTGATAACTTGTCGTCTTATTCCTGCAGCGATCGTGGAACAGGAGATGAAGAAGGACTGGCTTTTTGCTCCTCATTATCGGTTCTACGTGAGGGAGATGAGGATCCACGCGTACAGCCAGCTGCTGGAGTCGTACCGGTCGTTAACCCTGGGCTACATGGCGGAAGCGTTCGGCGTTGGCGTGGAGTTCATTGATCAGTAAGTCTCCCTTAGGTTTTCACGTTGCCTTTTAATGTGTGAATTTTTAAATTTGTTTGCACTGCTTCCCTCGATTTTAAGGGGGAAGAAAACACACCAAGAATTTTCCTCCAACTCTCCTATCTGTCACCGCCACCTTCCCCACAGTCGCCGTCCTGCTGACAGGGAAGCGCGTTGTCGAGGAGCTCGAGGCGACTTCCGCCGACCCCGGCGGCAGGGCTCTAGATCTCTCTGCCTCACGCTTGCTCCTGTTCCCTCCAATAAGTCCTTCGAATTCTTAGGCTGCTGTAATAATTTTGGTCAAACTGGTGGTTAAATTTGGGACTTTTACCACTTGAATGAATCAGTGACCCGACAAGTAGCCATGAGAGAGAGAGAGAGAGAGAGAGTGGGGGGGTATTGTTTTAGGCCTCTATCTTCTTGAACTTTCCTTGTGGTTGTGAGAGAGATGGCCAGTACCCAGCAGGGCAGTCAGCAAAGATTGTTTGCTCTGAGGTCTGACATCAGCCCGGGGGGTTCTCTGATGCAGAAGAGGGAGCCAGCCGGGACGGTGCGGGACACTGCGGGCTCAGACACCCCGGGAGGCCCGCACGGCTGGGGTGGTAGTGGCTGGTGGTGAGGTCGGACAGGTAGGGAGCTCCTTATTTATGTAGGGCCTGCCTGGCTGTTGTGGGTGTTGGATTCTAACCAGGGGCCGCGGGATACCCGGCAGAGGGCCACGCTGAGTCCTGCACAGAGCAAAAGGGCAGAGACTGGCTGGGCTGTGCACGGGGGAGACGTCAAGGGAGGCGGTCGGGAAGGACTTGGAGAGACGTCAAGGGGCGTGGACGGGGAGGACTGGGGGAGACGTCAAGGGGCGTGGACGGGGAGGACTGGGGGAGACGTCAAGGGGCGCGGACGGGGAGGACTGGGGGAGACGTCAAGGGGCGTGGACGGGGAGGACTGGGAAGAGACGTCAAGGGGCGCGGACGGGGAGGACTGGGGGAGACGTCAAGGGTGTGGACGGGGAGGACGAGGAGATGTCAAGGGGCGCGGACGGGGAGGACTGGGAGACGTCAAGGGGCGTGGACCAGGAGGACTGGGGGAGACGTCAAGGGTGTGGACGGGGAGGACTGGGAGACGTCAAGGGGCGTGGACGGGGAGGATTGGGAGGAGACGTCAAGGGCGTGGACGGGGAGGTCGACATTCAGGATTCGTGCTGCCCGTGTGGGATCAGTAGTTTCCAGACATAGATCTTTGAAATCTCATTGTTAATTGTAAGTTGCGCCGTGACTTTCAAACATCACACATCCCTAAACTCTCACCAGTATTTGTTTTGAGGTAAAATTTACATTCATTGACACGCACAGACCTTTAGTGTGACCCAAGCCCGCCCCTACTGAATCATTCCCCCATCTTCTTCTTTTGAAAGAGTAAAAGCAGTAGTAATTTTGTGTTTTAAATGACCCTTAACAGGATAGTGAGCTGGCATCCCTAATTTGTTTGCTCTCCGGATTGCAAGTCAGGAAAGCCCTGGAAGCTTGTCGTTGGGTCTGTGCTTCTCTGGCGTCGGAGGAAGGGCGTCTCTGGCTTGAGAAACGTCCTGGCCCTGGCGGGTTCCGTCCGTGTAGACATACAGTATTTAAATCCTCGTGACGACAAGCGGGGCGAAGGCCGCTGCCCGCCGCGGTGCCGTTGCAATTTCCTTGCTGTTCTGAGACCAGAGTTGTTGAGGAGGCCGCGCTGCTGCTACCTGGAGAGGCCCCGTGGCAGCTGAGGATTTGCAGTCCCCGTCTCCCGCGGGGACGCCCTCCTCCCCGTTTACATTTTAGGTGAAAGTCCTTCTTTGAAAAACGGGCTGAGCAGCGCTTTACACCCTCCCCTCCCTCGGGCAGGGACGGGGTGTTGCTTCAGGAAAGGCCCCGCGAGTCATAGGCCATTGCATAGTTTTCTTTCAGGTTTGAAACGGTATTAGTCCGTTGGTTTGATGAGTATTTTCGCTGCTGCCTCTTGTTTCTCTTCTAGCGTCTCTGTGCACCATGGCAGGTGCAGAGCCGCGGGCGCGCCCTCGTCTGGCTCCCCATCGCATCACAGGGCTCCAGGCCGCCTATTTGAGACGGCTCCGTCCTCCAGCGCAGCAGGGACGGCTCAGGAGCGGGGCGCGGGGTGCAGGACGGCTCCGGAGCGGGGCCGTGCGCAGTGCAGGGCGGCTTAGGAGCGGGGCCGTGCGCGGTGCAGGCTCGGAAGCCGCACAGTCAGGAGCCGACTGCAGTTTGTCCTCCGGGGGCTGACGCTCATCTGCTTTCCTTTCTCTCTAGGGAACTGTCCAGGTTCATTGCTGCCGGGCGGCTCCACTGCAAAATAGACAAAGTGAATGAGATCGTGGAAACCAACAGGTACTCCCGTTGGCTGCGTCATTTCTCTCGCGCAGGAGGGGCATTTTGAAGCGGCTTATGGATGTGGGTCAGCGTCCTCGTGGAGTCATGTGACTGGTGAATCGTTCACTTTCTTGTATTTATTTATAGACCTGATAGCAAGAACTGGCAGTACCAAGAGACCATCAAGAAGGGAGACCTGCTGCTCAACAGAGTCCAGAAGCTCTCCAGAGTCATTAATATGTGAGGCCACTTGAACAAGGACTTCCTTCAGAGACACTTACTTGGAATTTTTATAGCCTGCTGTGTGCCCGGTTCAGCTTATAAAATAAATACTTGATTGTCTCTTTCGCTTTACTTTTCTCTTACACGTGCATTTCTGTAAGGATGGGGGCCAGGGATGTTACCATAATGCACTCGAATTATTCATTAGTGAAAAACGCTTTATGTCATTTGAACACATCGGTGTTGTGGGGTAATGGGTCACACTGCAGTACCTCGGGAGCTCCCGACGGCCTCATAGGAAGCAGGAGAACGCACAGTCGCACTCTCTCCGCCTGTCATCCTCCCGCTTCCACAATAGACAGTTCCCCTGCTCAGTCTACAGACAGGAGACAGTGAAATGTGTAACGGCTTTCTTTCAGAAACAACCAGGTAAGACAGGAGGTCACCCCTTTTTAGAAAACTGGCATATCCTAGACTCCAGAATATAACTCACTAAACAGACTTTAAAAACTCCTGTATACTTATTAGCAAAATGAACCCCTGAACCCCCCAAACAGGACCATAGTAATAGGAGCAGGGACATCAGAGCAGGTCCTTGTTTGTCTCCCAGCTGTAAACTCAGTGATCGGATGGGGGTGAGTGCTGCGAAGGAAGAAACAGAGAAGCACAGCGAGACAGTGAGGGGCTTTGAGAGAGAGAGAGAGAGTGAGCAAGCTGAGGCTGGCCGCGAACCCCGATCCTCCGGTCTCCGCCTCCCAAAGTACTGGGATTACAAGCGTGCGCCACCACGCCCAGCGTAAGGTGACATTTAAATAACAAGGTAGAGACTTGCAGATATCTAGGGAACAGCAAGTCTCTGGAGGTATCAAGCGGAGACGTGACCTGAGGCTTACCTTTAGAAGTGTCACTGTGACCTGGCTGGAGGCGGCTGGGGCACGGTGGCACGGGACGTACAGGCAGCGGGGCGAGAGCACGTCGTGACTCGACCTCCGCAGCTCTGGTGGGAGCGAGTTAGAATGAGAACGGGAAGTGGCATTCTACTGTAAACGGCAGGAAGGAAAGAGTTTTTAACAGTTTTAAGAGCATATTTATTGGTGGGAATGATCCATTGACAAAACACATGATCTCATTAAAAAATAATTTGATAGGTGTGGTGACGCACGCTTGTCATCCCAGTTCTTGGGAGGCTGAGACAGGAGGATCGCAGGTTCGCGGCCAGCCTCAGCTACTTAGTGAGGCCCTCCGCAACTTAGTGAGATCCTGTTTCAAAATAAATAAAAAATAGGGCTGGGGTGTAGCTCAGCGGTCTCACTAAGTTGCAGAGGGTGTCATTAAGTAGCTGAGGCTGGCCGTGAACCTGCGATCCTCCTGTCTCGGCCTCCCAAGTACTGGGATGACAGGCGTGGGCCACCGCGCCGGGCATGAACTGCTTTGAGAGCCCTGCAGACCTCCACTGAGAACATCTTGAGCAGTGTTCTCTATATTTCATCCTAAGCTTACAGAGTTTAATACAAGATCAGAGCCCTGCAGTCTGCTGGAGAGTTGCTGTGTTGGTGGTGGCTCTCAGTGGCACACTAAACGTCAACATGCTGGATGGAGGCCGACCTGAAACCAGCCGGCAGACCTCGTGTTCCGGGAGGCCGTCGGATACGGGAAACCGCCGCCCGCTCGGCCTGGGGACTCGGTTCCCCATCGGCAGAATGGCCATAAGTAGGCTGACTGAGGTTCACTTATGCAAAAAATGCTACAAAAGAAAGCATACTGAAAGATGTAGTTAAAAATTACATTAAGCCGGGCGTGGTGGCGCACACTTGTCATCCCAGTACTTGGGAGGCTGAGACAGGAGGATCCAGGTTCGCAGCCAGCCTCAGCTACTTAGGCCCTCTGCAACTTAGTGAGACCCTGTTTCAAAATAAAGAATAAAAAATAGGACTGGGGGTGTAGCTCAGAGGTAGAATGCCCCTGGATTCAATCCCCAGTACCACAAAAAAGCAAAAACTACATTAATAAGACTATTAGTAGAAAGCTACTGGCACATCATTCGATGATAGAGGAGGGTCATCTATGCCCAAGTGTCGTAGGATTGACTGAGAACTTTAGACTTAAAATTTAGTCTCAGTAAATTGATTTTTTTAAACAAACTTATGTTTGTTATAAAGGTAAGACTACACTGGGTGTAGTGGCACACGCTTGTAATCCCAGTACTTGGGAGGCTGAGACAGGAGGATCACAGGTTCGCGGCCAGCCTCAGCTACTTAGTGAGGCCCTCCGCATCTTGGTGAGACCCTGTTTTAAAATAAAGAATAAAAAATAGGGCTGGGGGTGTAGCTCGGATCCCCAGTACTAAAAAAATAAAAAAATAATTTAAAAAAGATTATCATCAAATGAGTTTTATTTGCTAAGTGGCACAGAGCTAAAACAATTATGTTTAGCTCCTTTTTAATATTGGTGAGTATTTTGAAGTTGGAAATGTAATCTCACCACAACTATCAACTCTGGTCTCAGTCATAACTATCCTGGTATGAAACGGAATCCTGGGGATGACTATCTTGATGATCTTTTAAAGCAATAATGCTAGTTTCTCTTACTTTACTAGAATTTAATTATTTAGCCAGTCGTGATGGTGTATTCGTGTAATCCCAGTACTTGGGAGACCCAGACAGGAGGATCGCAAGTTTGAGGTCAGCCTCGGCAACTTAGCAAGACCCTTGACAACTTAGGGAGGTCCTATTTCAAAATAAAAAGGGCTGGGGATGGAACGTGGGGGTAGAATGCCCCTGAGTTCAATCCCTGGCGCCTCGCACACACATAAAGTGGTTGTTTATCAAGTGTATCATTATCCACTGAGAGATAAATATCTAAAAGCTACGTCAAATCATGGCCCTGTTTCCTGTAGCAGCAATAACAGCTTTAGATTAGTTTTTAACATATTAACTCGCAGTGACTCTTTTAGGAATATGAGCAGTCTAAAAACCATCGTTGTTCAGTATCTGCAGCCAGCTTTCATCTGACCCAAGGGCTAAACAGATGCCCGAGCGCAGAATTGCAGTCCACGCAGGATGCTCAGAAGGAACACAGCCGGGCACGATGGCGCACGCTTGCCCAGTACTTGGGAGGCTGAGACAGGAGGATTGCAGGTTAGAGGACAGCCTCAGCAAGTAGTAAGACTCTCATCAACCTATCAAGACCCCGTTTCAAAATAAGAATAAAAATAGGGCTGGGGGTATAGCTCGGAGGTAGAATGCCCCTGGGTTTAATCCCCAGTACCGCAAAAAAAAAAAAAAAAGGAACAGCCCGTCCTCGGCACCCTCCCCACCCCTGTCCACACAGGCTGCTGATTGTCAAAGCAGCCATTTTCGATTCTGAATTTGTCCTTGGTGCTGTTAACCTGGTTTTTTGTTGGAAGAGGATGATACTGATATCCCCCCTGTTAAGGGAAAAATGAGGGGGGCTGTGGTAATCCCGTCTTCCCAACGCTAACGTCCTTGGAGTTGCTAATAACTCCAGGCTTCTACAGTGGCTCCAGGGGCCGGTTCAGTCCCTACCTAGAAAACAGGAAACTCTCTAGCTGTTCCTTCTTTTTTTCCTTGGTACTGGGGATTGAATCCAGGGGCAGTCTACCTCTGAGCTCCACCCACGGCCCTTTTCATTTTGAAACAGTCTCACTAAATTCCTGAGGCTGGCCTCAAATGAACCTGCGATCCTCCTGTCTCAGCCTCCCAAGTGCTGGGATTACAGATGACGTGCGCCGCCATGCCCGGCTTGTAGTGGCCACTCCAAGCTGCAGAAGCATGGACGTGCACCGTTCCTGGGTCTCTGACGACGTGAAGAAGACCCGAGAATCTAGTCCAAGCCATGGAGGCCTGATACACCTGGTCCATGGAGAGGGCTGGCCTCTTTTTTCTTGTCATTCCAAAATCTCTTATAATAGCATAACTGTCATGTAGATTAGGCGTGGGAAATAAGATGGGTACGTTGCCAGGGAATGAGCAGCCTGCATCCCAGCTGGCATGGATCGATCGCCTTTCCATCCCGAGTCCCCCAGGCAGGGACCCCTTAGTGGGATGGCGGTACCACCCTCCCTGCCACGGGTTACCCGAGGTTGCTCGTCCAACGCCTGTCCAGTAACCAGACGCTTCCGTTGGGATTTTGAGGACTCTGCGTGTCCTGACCCCTCCTGGGTGAGAGGCTGCTGGGTCCTCGACAGCCGGGGAGCCCTCTCGTCCTGGACACCGTGTTTCCCTCCTCGCTGGGAAGCCTTCGGCGTAGCACCCAGCGGTGCCACCCACACCCTGCGCTGTCCTCGGTCACAGACCTCCAGCTGACTACACCCACTTCATTCCCGACCCCAGCGGCTCAGCCTTCCTCCCACCCCGAGAGCTGTAGACAGACAAGCTACGGGGCGACATCCTGACTCGGGGACTGTCGTCCCCGCGCCCTCCCTCCACGCTGCTTCCGGCCTCTGCCCTGCTTCACTAAGAACCACAGGCAGCCGGACACATTCGATTCGGAGAATTAACCTGGAATGGACGGACCCTCGTCCTATTCCTCCCTCCCCTGTCCTATTCCCGAAAGTACTGACCCTCTCGCAGCTTGTCCCTGGGTCCCAGCCTGTATGGCAGCGCGTCCGTGATGGGCGTGTGGGACTGAACGTGGGCTCTGCGCTGTGACCTTGAGCTTGTGTGATCGCAGATGAGCTGCCCGGAAGGAGAAGCACACGACTGATTCTGATCAAAACAATGTCTTGAGAGTGTCCCCGTGGTCGCTTCCAGTCTTTCCTTTAATACCCAACCCAAGCCGGGCGTGGTGGCGGACGCTTGTAATCCCAGTACTTTGGGAGGCAGAGACCAGAGGATCCGGGTTCGCGGCCAGCCTCAGCTCTCTCTCTCTCTCTCTCTCTCTCTCTCTCTCTCTACTTAGTGAGGCCCTCCACAACTTCGTGAGACCCGGTTTCAAAATAAGGTATAAAAAATAGGGCCGGGGGCGTAGCGCGGAGGTAGAACGGCCCTGCATTCAATCCCCGGTACCGCAAAAAAAAAAAAAAAAAAAAAAATACCCAACCGAGACCATCATCAGTCACTTGGCCAAATCCTCTCACACTCTTCGTCCTCTGGCGCCCTCTCTGCCCAAGCTCTAACTCCCACCTGACCAGCACCCGCCGTGACCCTGGAGAAAGAAGAAAAGTTACCGAAATGTCTTACTTTTTAGAACCATCTTTAGGGGTAGCAATTTTTTTTTCTTGCAGTACTGGGGATTAAACTCAGGGTCCTGTACCACTGGGCCACACCCCAGCCCTTTTTCTATTTTGAGACCGGGCCTGGGTAAGGTGCCCAGGCTGGCCTTGAACTTTTGGCCCTCCGGCCTCAGGCTCCTGGGGTGCTGGGATGACAGGTGTGTGTCACTGTGCCCTGCTAAACTTCCCACTATTTTTTTTTTTTTTGGTGGTACCAGGGGGATTGAATCCAGGGGCATTTTACCTCCGGCTTTATTTTTTATTCTTTATTTTGAAGCAGGGTCTCACTAAGTTGCGGAGGGCCTCACTAAGTAGCTGAGGCTGGCCGCGAACCCGGATCCTCAGGTCTCAGCCTCCCAAGTACTGGGATTATAAGCGTGCGCCACCACACCTGGCAAGTTCCCACTATTTATTTATTCTGGTACTGGGAATTGAACCCAGGGGCATTCTACCTCCGAGCTACCCCAGCCCTATTTTATTTTTATTTTGAAACAGGGTCTCCCTAGGTTGATGAGAGTCTCACTATTTGCTGAGGCTGTCCTCAGCCTGCAATTCTCCGGTCTCAGCCTCCCAAGTACTGGGATGACAAGCGTGGGCGACCATGCCCAGATTAAACTTCCCACTCTTTAAACCAACTCAGTCAGCCTTCCCTCCCTCTCTCCCTCACCTCTGTGGTCTCCACTGTCTTTACCAGAACACTCGTCTCCAGGTTTCGTCCTGGGCTGTCCTCTCTCTGGGCCATGGTGGTGGGTTTGAGGTTTGTTGGATCCTAGAAATGGAATTAAACATATGCCCGGGCCTGTCAGAGGATCCATAACTTCCTTCATGTGATTCTTGGGAGGGAAAAAGATTAAGAAGCCCTGACATGATAGTCCTGACTCCACAGCCTGACTCTGCTACCTAGGAGTTGTGGGGCCTTAGGCACAGCACCTTCTTAGGAATTTGTCATTACAGCCGGGCGTGGTGGCGCACGCTTGTCATCCCAGGACTTGGGAGGCTGAGACCGGAGGGTCACAGGTTCGCGGCCAGCCTCAGCTACTTAGTGAGGCCCTCCGCAACTTAGTGAGCCCCTGTTTTAAAATAAAAAGAATAAAATAGGGCTGGAGGTATAACTCGGAAGTAGAAAGCCCCTGGGTTCCATCCCCAGTACCACACACACACACAAAATTCTTCATTACTGAGATTGGGATCAAAACAGATAAAGGCCAGCGAGAGGGAAGATATGTAAAATGCTTGGCACGATATCTGGCATGTGACTTACAAAAAAGTATTATTTTAGCATAATAAGCCAAATATAATTATGTCTTTTTCCCAGGGAATCAACCATTCCCATGACCTTCATTCACCATCTTATTTTTTTTTTTTTTTTGCGGTACTGGGGATTGAACCCAGGGGCATTCTACCTCCAAGCTACACCCCCAGCCCTATTTTTTTATTCTTTATTTTGAAACAGGGTCTCGCTAAGTTGAAGAGGGCCTCGCTAAGTGAGGCTGGCCGCGAACCTGGGATCCTCCTGTCTCAGCCTCCCAAGTACTGGGATGACAAGCGTGCGTCACCACGCCCGGCTCTCCCTCACCATCTAAAAGTAAAAGCAAGTCCATCTCTATCCCACAGCTCACACCTCCCTCCTATGCCCCACGCGGCCTCCACAGTCCACTAGGCACCTACTGGCAACCCACGTCCAGCGCGCCGGCGTCTTCCTTCTCCGTCCCCGTGTGGCGCATCGCACAGCTCATCATTCGGTGCCACCAAGTGCGATCCTAAGCCGCCTCCGACTCTCTCTTCTCCTTTAAAGTTCAACATAAGTAGACCTCAAGGCCTGCTGGTTCCATCCTGAAAAATTTCTAGAATCTTCCCTCCTCATCCCATCATGGCTTTCACCTGTAAACTCAACAGCTTTCACCTGGATTGTAACAAGTTTCGTAACTTTTCTTTTTTTTTTTGGCGGTACTGGGGATTGAACCCAGAGGGATTCTACCTCCAAACTACAACCCCGGCCCTATTTTTTATACTTTATTTTGAAACCGGGTCTCACGAAGTTGCGGAGGGCCTCACTAAGTAGAGAGAGGGAGAGAGAGAGAGAGAGCTGAGGCTGGCCGCGAACCCGGATCCTCTGGTCTCCGCCTCCCATCGTAACTTATTTTTGTCCCACGATTCTCACTAGTCCATTCTGTCATCCATCGTGGCTGGAGGGCCCTGTGTGACGGAGAGCTGTTTTTAAGTATGAAAAGCACTTGATTGTCCCCTTCTCCCTGAAAACTTCTTCTCTGGCCAACAGTGTCACTGTACCCCCACCTCCCAAGAGACTCTCTGATAGTGCAGGCTTTGGTCATAGAAAATAGGGTAACGAGTGCCAGTGATTACAGCCTGACGAGGTGAAAGACCAGTGTCATTAACTGCCCTCAGCGACAGGACTGAGAATTTCTTAGAAGAAAGAAGAGACTAGAAGAAGAGGAGTGAGGAAAAAGGACTGAGCGAGGCGTGGTGGCGCGCGCTTGTAATCCCAGTACGTGGGAGGCTGAGACAGGAGGATCGCAGGTTCGAGGCCAGCCTCAGCTACTTAGTGAGGCCCTCTGCAACTTAGTGAGACCCTGTTTCAAAATAAAGAATAAAAAATAGGGCTGGGGGTGTAGCTCAGAGGTAGAATGCCCCTGGGTTCAATCCCCAGTACTGCCAAAAAAAAAAAAAAAAAAAAAAAAGAAAGAAAAGAAAAGAGGACTGAGGCTTCACGTAGGGGAGACCTTTTTTCTTTTTTTGAGACAGGCTCTCGCTGTGCTGCCCAGGCCGGTCTCCACCTCGTGGGCTCGTGGTCCTCCAGCCTCAGCCTCCTGAGTAGCTGAATTACGGATGTGCGCCACCCCAGCTCCCCTGGCTCAGGAGAGAGCTTTGGGATTAGGACTTTAGAGAGGGATAAAGACAGATATTTGAAGGCCGGGCATGGTGGCGCACACTTGTAATCCCAGTACTTGGGAGGCTGAGACCGGAGGATCCGGGTTCGCGGCCAGCCTCAGCTACTTAGTGAGGTCCTCCGCAACTTCGTGAGACCCGGTTTCAAAATAAAGAATAAAAAATAGGGCCGGGGGTGTAGCGCGGAGGTAGAACGCCCCTGGGTTCAATCCCCAGTACCGCAAAAAAAAGAAAACAACAACAACAACAAAAAAAACCCCAGATATTTGAGACAACAGTGAAAACACAAGAATCAGGGCAGAGATCTCTGCACCATTGACCTCCCCGTCCCCAGTAGATTCGAGTGGCTTTTTCCTTAGCAGCTGCAGTGCTGGGACTGAACCCTGAATGATCTGTGGGCTCCATAATTTTCGCTGGGGTTAATTTGAGCCCGATCTCATAAGTTGTGAGGACGAAGGCCCCAGAACAATCAAGGTCCCGGACAAGGCGACACCACCTCCTCCAAGCCTATCGTCCCCTCCCGTCCAGCGAGTTTCAAGCAGAACTATTCTCCCCCACATTTCCTCCCACCTTCGTCCTGTTTGCACCCTCTGCCTAGAATGACCGCACCCCATTTTTCAGCGTGTTGAAATCCCACACGCCAAGACCCCAAACCGCCACCTCCTTCCTCGAGTTGAGATGGTCTCCTGCTATCGGGGCCAGGTCACCTGCAAAGAGACGGAGGACAAATGGCGAGACAGCGTGGCTGAGCCTTCTGGAAGGTCTGGGGATGGTACGGGGAGGATGTGTCCACGGAGCGGAGCGTCTCGGGGTTAGGAATCCCGCCCGCGTACACAGGCGACTGCCGCCAGCCAGGTTCTTTCATGTGAGGACGGACATTTCTTTTCCAGTACACAAAGCAGTTGCTCCCATTATTTTAAGCAACAAAACATTACTTGGAATGGTCAAACTGGCCAGATTTCTAGAGATGAAAGACGATGTCGGTTTCTGAGTAACAGTCAAAGGCATCGGTACGGCCAGCGAGGGAGGTACAGGAAAGCTGGGAGAGGTGACACCAGCTCTGGGTATAAAACTCTTTTTTTTTTAATTGCGGTACCGGGGATGGAACGCAGGGGCGTTCTACCTCCGCACTATGCCCCTGGCACTATTTTTTATACTTTATTTTGAAACCAGGTCTCACGAAGTTGCGGTGGGCCTCACTAAGTAGAGAGAGAGAGAGAGAGAGAGAGAGAGAGAGAGAGAGAGAGACAGGGAGAGAGAGAGCGAGAGAGCTGAGGTTGGCCGCGAACCCGGATCCTCTGGTCTCCGCCTCCCAAAGTACTGGGATTACAAGCGTGCACCACCACGCCCAGCTTCTGGGTATAAAACTCTCTTGACCACAACCGACCACAGGCCACTGGAGCTCCATACACGCCGGTGCAAACAGAACGCCACTCTCCGCCATCAGCACCCCTGGCTTCCCTCAGAAACCCGCAGGGCCAGAAGACAGGGGCGCTCACAGTTTACACGGCAGCAGTAACTCGCCCAGGCTGAGAGGCACCCGTGCGCCCAGGGGCTCCAATGCCCAGGGAGGGAAAGGCAGACAGGACTGAGAGGGTGCAGTGTCACGAGGCAGAAACATGTAAAATACTTCATGCAGCCAACCTCATTTTTATTGAGAAGTCCTAATTTTATTGCCCGTTTAGTAACATGTTTGTTCCACAAACTAATTTCTCATAAAGCAAAGCACAACTTTTTCTTATAAATAGTATAAATTATTTTATTTACAGAAACTTGTTACAAAACAAATAGACTATATATTTCTTCTCTTTTAAATATCCAAAGTAATTTTCTGTCCCTTGACATTTGTTCATGTTCTATACAGCAGCCAACACAGAGTCCAGCTGAGATGCTCAATAATGTGTACAAATTATCAAAGTATTCACACATTTAACACAGGAGATTGCTTTTATAACCAAGCTCAAAAACACATAGCGAAATGCTGCTGAGGCCCTACATTTACTCTGACGGTATGTAGTGCTCACTCGAATGATCTGAAAAGGTAAAAGGTTTTGCACAAAATGTAAAAATGATTATTTTCTGCTAAACAACGAGACTCTTAACCATCGTTTTGCAAAGCCCAACTTTCCCCCGACCCAGGACAGAATGAGAGACATTAAGGGATCCCTTGGCAACAGAACTCGCACAAGACAGCTAGCTGCCTTTGTAAGTCACGCTTTTCAAATTACACATTTTTTTCCAATGTTCTCAAGAGGTACTTCTTTGTATTATATTTTTGGAATACAAAATAGTTTAAATATTCTCTTTTAAGCTCTGTATTTCATGAGTGAATAACAAAACGGACACGTCGTGTAAGTTGCTGGCTGACAAGGAGATCCGTCACCCTCGGGCCACCGCGTGATCCATCGCCAGTTGGATTACGACTGTGACCAATGGTCCTAGTTGTAAAATACCTTATAAAATCACCAGCGTTGGTGGTTTTCAACTCCTCCCCTAAAATTTTTAGAAACAATATTTCGGTGGAAAAAGCAAACTCCAAAAGTTCAACTGAACATTCAAGTCTTTTAAAAGAGAATCTGTCTAAGCTTAAAACTAGGTTCAGGCACTTTCAGTTTTTTTTCCATTAGTTTTAAACCACATCACATACTACTAACACGCATGTGCTCGGTGTCTACACACACGCACGCACACACACGCACTCGCGCACGCGCACACGCACTCACACGTAAAACACGAACAAAAGAAAAGCAGTGTGTCACTTAGTTTCGTGTAGTCTGTCGGGAATCAGGCGGCCGGGACAGCAAGCCCACTTCATCCTACGAAGCCACACCCGAGACACGGAGAGGGACAGAGACTTTCACAGAACACAGGCGTCCCTTACACTGGAAAGGAGGCAGGTTCTACAACTATTGGCTTGGCAGTGAACCACTTCAAATTATAAAAAGGTATTTACTTTATTAATTAATAAATAAATACTAGATGATCTCAATTGTACCAAAACAGGATATCAGAAAAAAAGACCTGTGCAAAAATACATATTTAAATATGTACAATTCATTTTTAACAAAATATGTCTTCTGAAATAGGGATACTTCCATATTTATAATAGAACAAGAAATCCCAAAATAAAGATACAAAAGTAGGTTTTTGTATAATTCTTTGTTCATCATCGCACTTTTTTTTTTTTGTAGGTTAAGAAAACTGCAGAAGTTGTCATGAAATTCTATTGGAAAGAATATAAAAATTATCTTTGTTTTAAATTGATACCAAAGTCTGTCTAGAAACAATCCAGCCACTGCAAATTTGGTTTTTGCAAGTTAATTTAGTTCAAAAAAATACTTGTACTCCCGTGTTTTAAATGGTCTTAATTGTTCATCATAATAAAAAGTTGTCGTTGGAGAAAATAAAATATTTGAACAGTCTAAAATTTAATAGCACTGTTTAGAATAGGTCTGTTTGTGGCAGGCAGAATCCAAAATGGCTAATTTCCTAATCCCGATATTCTGTGTAACCGGGAGACATAATGGAATTCAATTAAAAGCTCAGTCTAAGAAATCAAATCATCAACACTCGCTAATCTAAGTATCTACAATATTCTGAATCAATTTGCTATCGAGGATCCTATTCACATCTTTCGGAACAACGTGATCTGTCTATAAATCCCATCACTAAAAGCAACTTAATTTATAACCATCAAGTCCCCTTGGCTCTGAAGATAAACTCTACCCACACCCATTGCACTTGTCGCCAAGGAATCAACGAGGCCCTTCCGACCCCCACGGGGCGGACGACCAGGCTGACTTCTCCCAACGCCACCGGCGGGCCCACCCCATCCTCTCCTCACTAGCTCTCCTATAGAGTCATTTAAAAACATTTACTGATTGATTGCATAATAAGAGATCAAGATACTGTTCTCCCCTTCCTTTTAAAAAAAATCTGTATTTTACATCAGTTTATAGCTAAAGTATCTGCATAAAGTCTTTGTTTTCTTACATAAGAATAATTCTGTAGCAATTCACATTATTAGGCTGGTAACCAAGTATTTATTCATTCTACCTGTTGTTGACTTGAAATTCCCTGAAACTGAAGTTTGTAACCCAAGAACTGTAGGGGAACAGATGCACTGACGGGCTCTGTCCTGTGCTGGCGGGCAGCGGGCAGAGCCTTGGAAACTTTACCCTGTGTCCGGCCACTCTGGTCTCCTAAGCAAGAGGGCCTGGTGCTTGGTGCAGGAGCTATGGTGTGGGGTGACCATGCACAAGGCCCCAGCTTGTCCCCAAACTCGATGACACCCTCTCAAGCAACGCTGCCGTAATGCACTAAGCTTTCTTCCGAGTGGCGTGCTACAGAAAATGTCCCGGAGGGCTTCCCCCCCTCAGGAAGACGGCTGGCATGACCCTCAAGAAAAGAGGGTGTGTGTGCGGGAAATACGGGGTACGCCTCACGCAAGCCCCGTGGGTGTCGTGCACGCTTTCTAACCCGCTCCCTCGTGAGCCGACCCCCACCCCACCTCACCCAAACAAACATCTGCCTGGCCTGCAGGGGCGGGAACACACGCCGGAGCGCTGGGCGCAACACACACGTCGTCCCAGTACTGTATCCGGGGCGATCCCTTGGAAGTATTTAGGTCATCCTAACAATTTCACTGTAAAAAGGCAATTCTTAAAAAATAGACTGGGTAGGATGGTCACCCCAACTTGACATACTGTTTAACATGAAAACTAAAGGACAAGGAAATTCCATCTCTTTGGAAATCTTGGAAAAAGTTTTTCCCCCATCCTGATTTTACCTCTCCCACCCCCAATTTGGTTTTCCATTATCAAAACTAGTTTGCATTGTTTCTTTTTAAAATCTCATGGAATTGCTTTGTGCCACCAAAAGCACGTCTCCAGGATGGCCCGTACTCGCTGTCGGGCATCAGTGGCTTCAGACCACCTGGAAACTTCCGGCGGCTTCTCATCCCGTTACTCGCAGAGGCCTGGGCCACGCCACCACGTCGCCTGTGCCAACGTCCGCGTTCTCCTCGTGGAGCGGCGCTACAGAGGCCTGCAGCCACTCTCCCCCCGAGGCAGGGGCCGGGCGGCTCTCGCCTCTCCTCTGGAAGCTCTCCCGTCTCCAGTCCCCTCGGCGCCCGCCTGCTGGAGAGTTACCTAGAGGACAGTGTAAAAAAAATAAAGAGGCCAGCAGGGAGGAGGAGGGGGAGGAAGAGGAGGGGGACAGTCTACAGTAACGTGCTTGCCAGAACATTCTTGTGCCCAGCCAATCTACTTGAAGAGTGGCTCCATGATATACTGCAAGTTAAAAAGCAAAACCAGAAACTTCCCATAGATTGGCAGCAGGCAGTCCAGACCACCGGAGCACCGACGAGAGCCGCGGTGGCTGAACCTGATCCAGTGTCCTTTACGCGTGCGCACAGCGTGGGCACAGACCCGCTGGGGGAGTCCTCCCGGAGACCCTGGCCGGCAGGAGGCTGGGAAGAGACTCAAAGGCATCGCGGAGTCCAGAGCGCTGAGTGGAGGTGGAGCTTGTCTTCAAACGTGTCGGGATTACTCCTCCCCGCGCCGCTTGCGGTGGTCAGGGACGGGCCTTTGGCTTTCAAACGAGAGGGAGGGCACAGGGGAGGGGTAAGTCAGCGTCTGCGCACGTGCTCCGGCCCCAACCCGGCCCACGCCACTCTCGTCCCCCGGCCGCAGCTCTAAAGCTGTCGCCGTCCTGGGCCACAATCGCTTTCGAGATTCACTATGACAAATGGCTCCAAGACGCACAGGCCTGGCTTTCGGCTTGGACAGGGCTCCCGTGTCTGCCCTGGGCTTTACCTCCTGACTGTCCTTGAAGGTGTTCCAGGTTAACTGAGAACACTCACAGGTGTGACGCTTACACCCGCGCCGGCACAGGGCGCTCTGGCCTCCACAGTGGGCTAGGCTGAGGGCTGGGGGCAGAGGCCGTGGACACAGCTCCCACCTCATCCCCTTCCCCAAGAGGCGCCGCCCGGCTCGCGCTGCTCTAGAGCTCCGCGGGCCCGGGCTGGGGCCCTGCTTCTCTTGGGGCAGCGTTCTGTAAAGCGCTCTGGGATCTGAGCTTCTCATGAAGCTTCATGACCCCTCCTGCAGATAAGTGAGTGTCTAAATAAAATGGGGGGCGCTTCTTGGGGTCACGTATCCTCTCATCTCTGGCCGGGGCCCCCTAGGATTTGTGCAGCATCGCGAGAGTACTCCACTGCACAGAGAAATCGTCCTCAAACACAAACAAGCTGAAACCAACAAGAAGAAAAAGAACCCCGAGGTAAGACCGTTGGGGTCACCGTTCCCCCATGGTAAAAGTCAGAGGCAGCAAACCAGCAGGTCAAAAGCCAAACTTGGCCAACTGGTATGCGGGCTACACCAGATCCATATATGCTTTTAAAACCTGGCCATGTTTCAATGCGAGTTCCTTTTAAAGAGCAAACCGCAGTGCTCCAGCATCCCCTGGGGACAGGTTAGGGTGTCTGGGAGCAGCTGCCCCAGAGGGAGGCCCCCCACGTTCTGCAGGCTTTGCTATTCTCGGCTGTGCGCCTGCCCCCAAGTCTTCCCTCTTTGTTACTCGTGGGCGGTCTACACCCTGTCCAAATGAAGACAGAGTTCGCTCAGTACTTCCGACCCGCGACGCTCTTCCAACCCTTGCTGCAGGGCCACGGCCCTCTGGAGGCGACAGCAAGCGGGGGTCTGGGGGCCGCACTGTGTCTCTATGTGCGTCACAGACTATGGTGAGGAGCCACAGACAAGAAGGAAAGGCGCCACTCTCCGTGTCCAGGAAGCCCCACGCGCACCGAGAACCCACGGCCCGGGCTGACAGCTGCTCAGACCCCGGCACCCCCACCCCGAATGTCGATTCCCACAGGCACAGAGGGCGGACAGGAGCCACAGTGAGAGGCTGGCTGCCAGTCCCCCGGAGGCCTGGCCTGGCATTTGAGTTAAATTCTGACGGTGAGGAGGGGAAAAACAGTAACAAAAAAAAAAGAGCCTCACATTTTAAGTCAGGGCTCTGGGGCGCTGCTGCTGGGATTCCTGTTCGTAAGCAAGGTGAGGAGAGATCCTGATGAATGAAATAACAAGGTGAGAGATGAGCTGGAGGTTAGAGCAAAGGGAGCTGGAAGAGACAGCTGCGGGCGGGCGGGAGACGGCGCGAGACAGGCGGCTGGCCGCGGCTCCCACGCCCCTGCCACTGACGCACCCACTCCGGCTGCTTTTTATTTTATTTTTTTGTGGTGCTGGGGATTGAACCCAAGGGCGCTCTACCTCTAAGCTACACCCGGTCCTGTTTTATTTTGAAACAGGGTCTCACTAAGTTGCGGAGGGCCTCGTGTGGCTGAGGCTGGCCGCGAACCAGCGATCCTCCTGTCTCAGCCTCCCAAGTACTGGGGTTCCAGGCATGAGCCACCAGGCCCGGCTATTGGACTGCATTTTTAATCGTGGAATTGGAATTGGGTTTTGGTCTTCGGCTCTGGATATACTGAATTCTGCTCTCCTGCCTTGCGCAAAAACAGGGAGGAGAACGTACAGGGTGGAATATGACCAGAGATCTGAAACTGCGCACGGTGAACACCAGACATGTCTGTCTGGCTTGAGCCTCAAGTCCTCCTGTTCCAGCCCCACGTTCTTCAGAGGAACAGCTGGGGCCGCCATTGGGGACGCCCCTGCCGCTGCTCTGCTCCCCTGCTGGGGGTCGCCGGCCTCCTTGTCCAGGAGCATCTTCCCAAGCGTCAGAGCGGCGAGGGCTGTCTCACCTGTGTGTGGCCAGGGACTATTGCTCTCTTGCTTTTTGGTGGTAATGGGAGTGAACCCGGGGGGCACTGTACCTCTGAGCTACAGCCCAGTCCTTTTTATTTTATTTCTGGTACTGGGGAGTGAACCCGGGGATGCTGTACCTCTGAGCTACACCCAAGTCCTTTTTATTTTTTGGTACTGGGGAGTGAACCCAGGGGCACTGTACGTCTGAGCTACACCCCCAGCCCTATTGCTTTTTTATTTGGAAGCAGGGTCTCACTAAGCTGCTGAGGCTGGCTTTGATCCCGTAATCCTCTCATTTCAGCCTCCGAGTCGTGGGATTACAGGCCTGCGCCGCTGCACCTGGCTTTTCCCCTTCCTTACGACACCGTAGAGCTGGGCAACCCCCCACCCGACCCAGAGCCCACCAAGCCGACCCCGGGTGCGCGCCGCCCGTCCCCTTCCTACCTGGTGAAGCAGGGAGCTGTTGGGCAGCCCCTGTGTCCCTGGGATGGCGCCCGCGTGCTTCACGTGGACGCTGTTCGTGGCGGGCAGCCGGGCCACCTTGGTGGGCTTGCTGCTGCTGTTGCTGAGGCCGCTGGAGCCGGGCGAGCACTTTCTTTTCTTTCCTATGAGCTTGTCGAGGGGAGTGTGCGCGTGGGGGAAGCTGCCGTGGGGGGCGCCGGGCAGCTCGCCGGCCTGGTGCACGAAGGGGCCGAGGGAGAGCGTGGAGTCGCTGCGGTTCACCACCACGCTCATCCTCTTGATGGGCTCGGCGGGGCTCCCGGCGGGCGGGCCCCTCCCGGCCGGCTCGTGCCGCAGCCCCGCCGCGTGCGCTCGGCCGGGCGCGCAGTTGAGGCCGGCGCTGTGGGACGAGGCCACCGTTGACGGGTAGGGAGGCCCGGGGTGTGCCACGCAGTTTTTCCTAAAGGGCTCCGTGGAATGGGAAGAAGAGGCGGCGGCGTGCGGGGCAGGCAGCGGGGAGCTGCCCTTGCGCTTCCTTCCTGAGCCGCCGCTGGCGCTGTGACAGTCAGTGCTGCTGGCACAAGACTCCTTGGGCCTTAAGGACTTGCTGGATTTCAACTTCTGAGGTTTCCTGGACATGGGGGAGGAGGGCACCGAGGACAGGCCGGAGGGCGTGGAAGGGGACGAGGATGAAGACACGTGTCTGGACTGCATACCGCACACGGGGTCCACCGCGCCCGAGGCGGCAGGCTGTGCATTTAGTGTGGTTCCGTGAGCTGGTACCGATTTGCTATTTGGGGAGATGCAGGGGGACGAGAGCAGAACCGGGGACGTGGACACGGTGGCTGCCGCAAGGTAGCTGACCCCGCACTGCGACGCCGGCACAGAGTTCGTCCGGTGAGGAGCGCGGGCCGAGACAGGTGACGTGGTACTGGGCACTGGTGGGATTTTCCTGAAAAAAGGAGAGGGCAGGAGTGACGCTCTCACCCACTCAGGGATGCCTGCAGACGGGCCTGGCCGTCGCCTCGGACACTGAGAAACACACCCCATCAGAGCAGTCACCCCGAAACACAAAGCCGAACCTGCCGCTCTCAGCGCCTTCCGGGGCTCTGGGAACGATCACGGGTGCGCACCTCACCCTCCGCCACAGCCCGGCCTCGGACCGCCCGCTCCTTGATCCCTTCCCCTCCGCTGGACCGCGCCACCCCAACTTCTGCTCATCCTTCCAGTTTCTTGGGAACCCGCCCTGACCCCCTGGCTCGCTTGTTAGCACCCCACAAAAGCGCACTGCTGTCCCTGGACTGGCTGAGACTTGCACTGGTTTTACCGTGTGACCATGAAGCACGGACTCCTCACAGCTGGAGCGGCCCCACGGCCCCCAGCCCTTGCTGCTGCGCTGTGCCCGAACGCAGAAGGGGCGCAGCGAACGGGGAGGGGTCGGTGCGGACACCCGCAGCTCAAGGCTTGCGGGTGTCCCGTCGCGGGGTTGTGACGACGTATTGTGAGTAATGCCTGGGAAGGCATTTCCTGGGGGATGACATTCAACCTGGGCGCCCCATTTTATTTTAGCTCTGACTTCTAAACGTGATGGCACCAAAATTTCAACAAACTCTATGGCAAAATTAAAACTGAGGTGATGTCTGGGTGCAGCGGCAGGCGCCTGTGGTTCCAGCTACTCAGGAGGCCGAGGTGGGAGTATCGCTTGAAACCAGAAGTTTGGGAGCAGCCTGCGCAACACAGTGAGACCCCTCTCTTACAAAAACAGGAAAAAAAGAAAAGGGAAGAAAGAAAAAGAGAAAAAGAAACAACAACAAAAAAACCCCAAAGCCAGGTGTGGTGGTGCACACCTGTAATCCCAACACTTGAGAGGCTGAGACTGGAGGATCACAGGTTTGCGGCCAGCCTCAGCAACTTAGTGAGACCCTGTTTCAAAATAAAAAGTGAAATAGGGCTGGGGGTGTAGTTCAGAGGTAGCATGCCCTGGGTTAGACCCCAGTGCCACAAAATAAAGATAAAAACACAAAGAAGAAAACCCGAGGCGGGAGCAGAGGACAGAGCCTGGGGAGGTGCGCCCCGCCGCCCTGCTTCAGTGGAAGGCCTCCAGGCTTCCCGCCGGCAGGACGGCCTCCCACCCAGAGCTTTCCAGATGCCTTTTAAGAAGAACAAGTTATTAACGACAGGAATTCAATATGGCCAGTGCTCGCACCTGCTTTCAAAACCCTACTCCACAGCCGGGAGTGGTGGTACACGCCTCTCATCCCAGTACTTGGGAGGCTGAGACAGAGACAGGCGGATCGCAGGTTCAAGGCCAGCCTCAGCAACTTAGCGAGACCTCGGTTCAAAATAAAACAGGGCTGGGGGTGTAGCTCAGAGGCAGAATGCCCCTTGGTTCAAAGCCCCCAGCACCAAAAAAAGAAACAAAAACCCCACTCCAGAGTACGGCTCTGGCCTGGCGCTGTGGAGTGGGGGCCACGGCCACGCGATTCCAGCGACTCTTGGGGAGGGGCTTCCAAATCTCTGGTGAGGAGCCAGGCATGGGACGTGGGTCCATCCCTGAGCGGTCTGTTAGAGATGCTGAGCGGCTGGCCTCAGCCCCAACCGCGTCAGAATCTACTCAATAGGCCCCAGGTGAAGGCAGCCCTGCTCTAGTAGGATCAAGTCCAGGCTGCGGCGCTGCACACCGGGTGCAGTGGCCTCTTGTGGCCACCAGGTGGCTCGCGAAGCTGGGCCCAAGGACCAGGCCGTCTGGACCAAATCCCTGGAAAAGAAGGTTCCCGGGAGGGAAGGATGTGGTGGATCTCCCAAAGCGACAATTACTGGATCCTCTGAAAAGGGCTCTTTTATAGTAACCCACGGCCTTTCGAATACAGAGGATACGAAGTAAGAATATGTAGTGGTACCAACTTGTGTTTGCATAAATAAACTCTAGAAAGGCATACAAGAAACTCAAAAACGATTCCGCCTGTGGGGGTGGGTGGGAGCAGGAGGTGGGACAAGGGTCTGAGACCTTTCACCGGCTGCCGTTTTATATTCTACTTCCATTTTTAAGCCGGATGAATGGATTACCAATTCAAACAGTTAAGAAACAGACCAACAAAACCCTGCGGCCCCCTGCCCGCCCTCCCAGGCTGTGGCCCGGCCGCCCTGCACGAGGACAGGCAAACCGGCCATGAAAACGCAGGTGCTCGGAGCCCAACTGTGGGTTAGGGCCAAGCTCGGGGAAGCGCTGGTTTAACTCCACCCCTTTGGAGGGTCCACGAAATGAGGACTTACTGTATACTCAAATCCCGCTTCCACGTACCCCCACATTTATTACGAGAAGCAAGCAAAGGGAAAGGGGCAGGGGGAGGCACTCCCGCGGGCGCTACCTGAAGGACGGGCTGGCCTGCTTTGGAAGTCGTGAGCACCGGCCTCCTCCCCAGCAAATCTCACAGTGCTGGTCCTCGCCGACAGCACCTAGGTGGGGGAAGTACTTCCCCAGCACCCATGCCCCACTCCAAGCTCCACATGCCCCCAGCCGCGTGCCAGCCACACGCCTGCCGCCACTCCACTGACTGTTAAAGCCAGAAGCCACTTCAATAGAAAGGAGCCGCTTCCTCCTCCCCGAGCAAGTGACAAGACGGCGGCCTCTGACAGACACCGCAGAGCGGGCGGCGAAGGCGACCTCGGCGTCCTACTTTCTCAAATGTTCACGGCACGAAGAGCAGAACCTGTCCACACGAGCCCTGGGAACCAAACCGTCTCCCCCCAACTGCCTGCCCTGGGGGCAGGAGACCCTCGTCTAGTGCGCTCCCACCCGGCCGAGGGAATGAGACTCGGGCAGTGCCGATGTCCTGGGGGCATTCTGACGGGGAGAGAGCCCCAGGACCAACAAACCGCTCCAGTTCTGTCTGTGGGTAGGGGCGACGCTCCTCTAGGAGGAAGGTAGGAGGGCTGTGTGCAGGAAGAACCGGGAAGCTTCTCTAAGTGGACACGGCAGGCCCGAGCACCATCTCGGACGTGGGTGTTGACTGCCGACCAGCCGGGACTTCTGCCCTTCGCCTCTGACTTTACCACGAATCCCAGGCAGGGAGCAAACGCGCACAGGGGCAGAGCCCGGCCAAGAAGGCGCGAGCCGGTGCTCCCACACGGCGGCCCGTGGTGACCAGGGACCACCGCAAGCCCCTCCCGCAGAGCTCAATGTCCACCAAGACAGGTTCCACCAAGTGCTAGCTCCCCAAAGCGCTCTTCTAGAAAGATCTGAGGCTGAAAGACCCCGGGAGACTCTTCACATTATTTATGGCCTCTCCCGCTGTGGGAGTTGGGAGGACAGTGCTCATTCAAGGCTCCAGCAAGTCCTTCGATCATGACAACTGGCCTGCAGGAGGGGCTGAACTCAGCTCTGTGGCCACGGATGCTTTCTGTCACCTAAAACCCTACACAGCGCCACACAAGGGGTCCCAAGTCGCACCCACGCTCCTCCACCTGAGCCCTCCGACGGCCTCCGCCACACGCCACATCAGTCCCGGTGTCCGCGGACCTTGGCTTGGACTGCACTCACGTGACTGCCGTTTCCCAAACCATTGTCTTTCTGACTCAAAACCTTCACGCATCTGGTCCCTTCCACCTGGGAGCCGCTCCTCCCCACAGCCCTAGTGGCTGCTCCTTCTCTCTCTCAGGCCTGGGCACCTCGTCAGATGCACCCCACCCCATCTCAGCTCTTTATTTGAAAACTATTTCTATGGTCTTTACCGCTGACCTACTATGTGACCTTGTAATTTCAGTTTTAGTATTGAAAAAGCAGGGGTCGCCACGACCGCCACACTCAGCAAGCCGCTGGTGGACAGCAGCTGGCGGAGCTGCGACGGCTGGTGCGCATATCTCCCCGGGGACCGGCCTGGAGCTCTCTCCTGCTGCTGACGGGCTGCTGCCTCACCCCATTCCCAGTTAAAGCATGAGCTCTGCATGTGGGGTCCTCCCGCCTTGAACCCAGCACCCCGACCAATGTCCGTGGGTGCTGAGCGAGGGGAGTGTGGACGGCCAGGCACAGGCGAAGACCGGCCGCGAGCCGCCCGCCGCGGGCACTCACTTCCAGAGCTGCGCGTTCAGATGTTTCTCCACCATGAGGCTGAGGGCGCAGCGGAGCCGGTTCCACCTGGAGTCAAACACGTAGCAGCCTTTTCCCATCTGCCGGCTCCCGAATGTGCAAAACTGAAAGAGAGGGAAGAGCGCACGGCTTGCACACCTCACCCCCCGGAAACGCGAACCCCAAGTGACAAGGCCCCGCCTGGGGGTTCGTGGAAGCCTGGACGTCCCGGGACGGGTCACGTGGCCAGGTGGGAGGGTTGGCACGTGTGGACACGGACTTACAGATGCTGGCTGAGGATGGCGACCTGAATAATGACAGTCCAGTTTCTCGACAGACTCTTCCTTGTCATCGCCTTCGCCCTCCTCACTGGACAAGCGGGAAGCTGGCTCAGTGGCAGGCAGGGGAGGGTGTGGAGGCTCGTGGACTGGAGGAGGGTCGACGGGGGCGCTCCCACCTTGCTGAGCCGGGCAGCCTGGAGGCCTTTGGAGGGCAGAGAGTGCGGCAGGTCAGACCCCACACCTGTGTGCCGATAGCCATCCCGAGCCCCGGGCCTGGCTTCCCCCACGGCCTTGGAGACGTGCCGACCAGGGCCTCCCTCCTCCCCTGCACAATGGCCGTAACCAAAGGCAGCTCAGAACCAGTCCTTCCCTAGAGCCACTCGGGTAACTCGGGCCCTTCCCTTCCCCCCAAAGAGGGAGAAACCCATGGAATTCAAAAGAATCATATCACGTTCCTCTTCGAATCTCAACTAGCTTTGTGTCACTGAGGCAATAATGAAACACCTGGCTGAGTACCCTGAGATAACCGGGAGGGACAGGAGGTGACAGAGGCCGAGGCAGCGCCGCGTGTATGGGGACAGTCTGCAGCCCGTCACTCATGAGCAGCAATGCCTCCTTCTTACGAGGGCCTCGCTACGAGGGCCTGGGACTAAGCTGCCCTCTTCACAGACGGGACCCTCCATGCGAAGATGGCCATAGAAAGGGCTTGCTATGGGAGCCGCTCCTCCCGTACCCTCAGGAACCACAGGCTCTGGTCGGGAGGCGCAGCGCGCCCTGGACCTCTGTCTGTTTCAAGGAGCAGATACGTGGGGGGAGACGGTGCCCGGCGGTGGCTGAGGTCACCGTCCACACCGCAGCTCCTCCTCTCCCTTCCCCATGGAAAGTGGGCCCAAGGTCCTCTACTTGAGCTTGGTTCAACATGCAAGCGCACGCGCACACCGGCTACCACTGTCGCTGTCTGAGGTATGTGCATGACAAGTTCTTGTTAAAACCCCCACCCGCTGCTCATCATGCTGCTAAACTGACCAGTCTACACCCAGGACAAAGTCCCAAATGAATGAACGAAAACCACGCTGATCACAGAGGCTATAAGGATCGGGCGGAATGCCTGTCCCCAGCAGGCTCCTCATGGCTGTATCTTGCAAACGGCAAGAAATAAATGCCGCTGTCAAAGCCATGTGAACATTCCAACTGGAAACCAGTAGGCAGGCCCCAGCTCCAGGCCTGTCCAGCTCAAGGGGGTTGAGAGACTTCGGACACTACTAAGCGAGGACAGATCATTCTGGCTGTCTGCGGTTGTTTGATTTTCAACTGAGAAAAGCCCTGTTTGAAACTTCCTGATGACCTCGATATTCTTATAGTAAAACTCAATAAAAAACGCACAGCCACAGTGAGCCTGACGCCTATCTCTCGACCTCGCGGGAGGGCGGCTTACCTTGGAAGACTGGGGGTGTGAGGTTTAGGTTTACTAGCTACGAAAGGCTTTGATTCGGAAGGAGTCCCTCCATGAGCGTTCTGGTGTGGCTCCTGTGACGGCCGAGGCGGGGCGGGATGCGGGTCCCTGAGAGGCTGCGGCGGGTGCTGAGAGTCCGGATGGCGAATCGATTCCTTTTCCCTGGTTTTGTTTTTGTGCTCGGCTAGTAACACATCAAATCGTTTTCTTCTACCCTGAACGGCCCTCCGCTGGGTTAAGGAATGTGTCTATACGAAAAAAAAAAAAAAAGAAAACAAAAAAACAGAAACTGAGGAATCTCAATAATAACGTTTTGTGTGTGTGGTGCTGGGGATTGAACTCAGGGGCATTCTAGCTTCAAGCTACATCCCTAGTCCGTTTTATTTTTTTGTTTTGAAACAGGGTCTTGCTAAGTTGATTAGAGTCTCATTACTTGCTGAGGCTGGCCTCCAACCTGCGATCCTCCGGTCTCAGCCTCTCAAGTACTGGGATTACAAGCGTGCGCCACCACGCCCGGCTCTATCATAACTTTGATCTGTCATACATCCCAAAACACCACTCTCTTTAAGAAAGCAACCTAGACCATTAGCATAGTCAAAGACTATTCAACGCTTGGTAAGTTAAAAATCCTAAGAGCATGATCTTTTCTCCTTAGCTGAACTAAAAGCACACATTCTAGACTGACTGTAGAAGAATCTGGAAATGTCATTTCCATCACAAGCAAGGAGACATGTCAGCTGTCACCTAGTATGTAACTAGTGGCCACCAGTAGGAACAGGGGCCAGCTGCTCATATTTTGTTCTATAAAAGCAATTTCTTTTTTAAGGCTCTTATCAATCTCATTAAAAATCAACCTCTTTTTTTGTGGCACTGGGGAATGAACCCAGGGGCATTCTACCTCTGAGCTCCACCCCCAGCCCAATTTTTTATTCTTAATTTGAAACAGGGTCTCACTAAGTTGAAGAGGGCCTCACAAGTTGCTGAGGCTGGCTGCGAACCTGCGATCCTCCTGTCTCAGCCTCCCAAGTACTGGGATTATAAGTGCGTGCCATCACGCCTGGCTCAAATCAACCCCTTTATTTTTTTAATTTAATTTAATTTAATTTTTTTTTCGGTACTGGGGATTGAGCCCAGGGGCGTTCTACCTCCACCCTACACCCCCAGCCCTATTTTTTATACTTTATTTTGAAACCGGGTCTCACGAAGTTGCGGAGGGCCTCACTAAGTAGAGAGAGAGAGAGAGAGAGAGAGAGAGAGAGAGAGCTGAGGCTGGCCGCGAACCCGGATCCTCCAGTCTCCGCCTCTCAAAGTACTGGGATTACAAGCATGTGCCACCATGCCCGGCTTCAAATCAACCTCTTTTAATAAGCATTTGAAACTCTGAATGCTAATTTAAAAGGAAGAAACAATTACTCCATAAAACATATACTAGAATGTGTTCCTTTAGTAACTGCCAGAGAGCAAAAATGAGAAACGACTGCTTCTCTCTGTTCCCGTGAAAATGCCAAGTGATGAGAGAAAAGACAGAGCGTACGGCCAAGGCAGCCTCGCGAGGGAGGGAAGAGGGACGCTGGCAGCGGACACTCGGGTGGCCAGCAAGAGCGTCTCACAGGCAGCTCCCTGGAGTCTGCACGATCTCTAATTCAGAACCAGAATGGAAGGGCCAGTCATGGCGGCGCTGACATGACGAAGACAACCAACATGAACCTGTGGTCAAAGCACCTCGCAGGAACTGTCTGTGTGGAAAACGCCTGTGGTAATTACTGGTGCTTTAGATCATCACGGCACGCGAAGTCTGACATGGCCCCGGCAGAAGGTAAGTTGTGTGCAAGGGCAGAGTGGTCACAGATGGGCGAGTCTTAGCGGCATCGAGTCCGACCACCGTGCAACGACCCCGCAGGGCAGGTCAGGCTTACTACTCCGCGCGTGCCCGGGTCTCAGTGTGTGAAAATGAAGCCGCTCGCTCGCGCTCAGGGGTCGACGGGCCCGTTAACTGCAGCGGTGCCAACCGCAAGCCCGCGAACACAAGCGAATCCATCTACGCGTCCTCCTTCATGTTACAGAGTGTGTGAAGAGCACTTTGCGTGTGCCCACGTCCCCGGACATCCCACAATGTGTTGCTCTACAGTTTACATAGCATGTCCGCCATCAACCGAAGGAACTGGAGGGTAGTTACGCTGCTTCACGCTGTCTGAAACGCAGTAACACGACCTTCCCGGACACACTGCAAACTACGTCCACCCAAAATCTAACCTGGCGCAGATCAACGTGTTCGGCTTCTTTTTACAATTTTTCCTGAATTTCCTTTAGCATGCAGTACGTCCTCATGAAGGTAACCTAAATGAGCACGGGGACTTCTGTTCAGTGCTGTGTCAGCACCCAGACTAGCACCTGCCATTCAATCAATGCTTCAACTAGAAAGTTCATAAAAAACAGGCCCCTCCACAGCCAGGCGTGGTGGCACACACCTATGATCCCAGTACTTGGGAGGCTGAGACAGGAGGAGCACAGATTCGAGGTCAGCCTCAGCAACTTAGTGAGACCCTATTTAAAAAATTAAAAAAATAGCCGGGCGTGGTGGCGCATGCTTGTAATCCCAGTACTCTGGGAGGCGGAGACCAGAGGATCCGGGTTCGCGGCCGGCCTCAGCTCGCTCTCTCTCTCTCTCTCTCTCTCTCTGTCTCTCTCTCTCTCCTTAGTGAGGCCCTCTGCAACTTCGTGAGACCCGGTTTCAAAATAAAGTATAAAAAGTAGGGCCGGGGGTGTAGCGCGGAGGTAGAACGCCCCTGGGTTCAATCCCCGGTACCGCAAAAAAATAAAATAAAAAATAAAAATAGCCTGGCGTGGTCGCACATGCCTGTAATTCCAGTACTTGGGAGGCTGAGACAGGAGGATCACAGGTTTGAAGGCAGTCTCGGCAACTTAGTGAGGCTCTCAGCAACTTAGCGAGAGACTGTTTTTAAATAAAAAATAAAATATGGGGCTGGGGGTGTAGCATGGAGGTAGAACCCAGCCCCTGGGTTCAAGCCAGGCGTGGTGGCACAAACCTGTAATCCCAGTATTTGGGAGGCTGAGACAGTACAATCACAGCTTCAAGGTCAGCCTCGGCCAGTACTGAAACTCTCATCAGCCTAGTGAGACCCTGTTTCAAAATAAAAATAAAATAGGGCTGGGAGTGGCATTTGGAGGTGGATTGCCCCTGGGTTCAATCCCCAGCACCACAAAAAGAATAAAAAAAAGAGGGGGGCCCTCCAATGCATGTTGAAAGAATGAATAACACACACTGTCCCTGGTCCACCTACCTTCTCTACAGAGGTCTACACCTGTCTTCATCTTTGAATGTCCCTGGTGCGGGGCACAGAAAAGCCACGTGAAGAACGGGGGCAGACATCATGCCGGGTCAACGTGAAGAGCAAACACAGGGCTCCCCCTCTCAGGAACACTTCAGATAGAAATCTAATGACCATCCCCACGGCCCGCCATCAGAGGAAAGAGGCTGACTCCCAGGCCCTGCACTCTCTGACCCTGTGAACCGCTCCCTGGCACCACGCGCCCCCCCCCCCCCCGCCAGCCTCTGGCTCCTCCGGCTCTGCCCCATCTCGGGGTCTCTGCATACCTCCTCCACTTCTGCGTCTCCCACCCCCCCCGCCCAGACAGACCAGAATATGGGTTTCAGTCCAGTGTCCCCGCGGCTGGGAAGCCTGCCCTGGCCAAACTTTCCTATTGTAAGCTCTCTCATTTTTTTAAATTTCGTTTTTATTTATTTATTTATTCATTCATTTTTTGCAGTACCGGGGATTGAACCCAGGGGCGTTCTACCTCCGTGCTATACCCCTGGCCCTATTTTTTTATCCTTTATTTTGAAACCGGGTCTCACGAAGTTGCGGAGGGCCTCACTAGGTAGAGAGAGAGAGAGAGAGACAGGGAGGGAGGGAGGGAGAGAGAGAGAGAGAGAGACAGGGCATGCGCTGAGGCTGGCCACGAACCTGGATCCTCCGGTCTCCGCTTCCCAAAGTACTGGGATTACAAGTGTGCGCCACCACGCCCGGCTAAATTTCGTTTTTAAATAAATCACCAGTGGTAATTTTAGACTTGCCTGAGCCATCACTAGACTGAACTCTGTCTCCTGCACTGAACTGTGAGCTCCACAGGGGCAGGGAACGGTCCTGCCTGGATCTCGTGAAGCCCAGAACGCGGCCTGTGCGCACAGGCCCGCAACAGAAGCTCTACAGGAGCCGAGTGGCCGACGACTGACAGTCACGCAGCTCCGTGTGTGGAAGGCTGAGGATGGATGGGGAGGTGTAGAGGGGACAGGGCGGCGGGAGGCAGACACCAGCCACTCCCCTGGTGGTGACGAGAACAGGCACCATCCCAGTCTCAGGCAGAAGAGACGGGGCAGTGACCTGGAGGACGTCCAGCGTAGGGACACTTGGGCATGTGTAGTGCGACACAGCCTGACAGACCTGTCCAGGAAACGGGAGGGACTGGAAACAGTGGAGAGTGAGGATGCCCGGGAGCGGCCAGGCTGGACAGAGGCTACGTGTTCCGGCAGCGCCACGCTGAACCCACGACGAGCCAGGGCTGATGCGACGACAGGCTCAGCACCAGGCCACCGACAGCAAAGACAGCTAAGAGAGCAGACGAGCAGCCCCACCGACAAGGAAGTGGGAGGCAAAGGCAGAGCCCACAAACTCAGGCCACGTGGCCGCAAGGGCGCGGGGGACCGGGGTCCAGCTCCCTGTGGGCTCTGGGGGCAAAGCCTTCCGCAGCCTCACATCCGGGTATCTGTCCAGAAGAACCGAAACCAGGGTCTCAAAGACATACGAGCACGCTCAAGTTCAGCACGCTACTACGCACGGCAGTCAAGAAGTATTCTGAAACAAGGTAAGTGTCCATCGACAGATGAGTGGATACAGAAAGTGAAAATAGTCAGCCTTTGAAAGGGAGGAGGCCCTGCCATGGTAGCACCACGCACGGGCCTTGAGGACATTATGCTAAGAGAAGCCAGCCAGTCACAGAAACACAGACACTTCGTGAGACCCCTCATACGGGATATACGAAGGAGCCCAATTCACAGGATCAAAGAGTGGAGTGGAGCCGGGCGTGGTGGCGCACCCTTGTCATCCCAGTACTTGGGAGGCTGAGACCGGAGGATCTGGGTTCGCGGCCAGCCTCAGCTACTTAATTGAGGCCCTCCACAACTTAGTGAGGACCTGTTTTGAAAAATAAAACAAAACAAAATAAAAAAATAGGGCTGGGGGTGTAGCTCAGAGGTAGAATGCCCCTGGGTTCAATCCTCAGTACTACCAAAAAAGAAAAAAAAGAAAGTAAAATTTAAAATAGAACACCAACAATGTTATTAATTTTAAGAAGGAAGCACTTTTATAATTTTTTTTTTGTGTGTGGGGGTACTGAAGATTGAACCCAGGCGCAGTCTACCTCTGAGCTACACCCCAGCCCTTTCTATGCTTTTGTTTAGAAACAGGGTCTTGCTAGGTTGCTGAGAGTCTCACTATGTTTCTGAGGCTGGTCTTGAGCCTCCGATCCTCCTGTCTCAGACTCCTAAGTACTGGGATTACAGATGTGCACCACCGTGCTTGGCTAAGTTTTATAATTTCTGCCTCTCTCCCAAAAAGAAGTTTTAAATCACTTACTTAAAAGCAGTGATTCTTCCCACTCCTTGAGCCCTTCTGAAGGGGAGCCGGGGCATGCTCCAGAGAAACACACGTGTGCCCTGAAGCCAGCCCCATGCCTACAACTCTGACATACAGCACACGACCACCTTCGCATCTTAGCATAATGGCAGTTTAAAGGACATACTGCAAGACTTCAGGAGGGAAGGGAGGAGCACTACATTTTCTTAGCCTATATACCCATCAGATATTTTATTTTTTTGTGGTACTGGGGATTGAACCCAGGGGCATTCTACCTCCGAGCTCCACCCCCAGCCCTATTTTTTATTCTTTATTTTGAAACAGGGTCTCACTAAGTAGCTGAGGCTGGCCGCGAACCCGGGTCCGGGTCTCAGCCTCCCAAGTACTGGAATTACAAGCGCGTATCACCACGCCCGGCTCCAATCAGATATTTTGTGGAGTATTTTTTAAAAAAAAAACAAGAAAGTAAGGCTATCTCAAAGTCACAGATTTTTTTTTTTTTTTTGTAGTACTAGGGGTGGAACCTAGGGGCCCTCTACCACTGAGCTGTACCCATAGTCCTTTTTATTTATTTATTTATTTATTTAGAGATTTATTTAAAAACAAGAGTCTCGCTAAGTTGCTGCAGGTCTTCGCTGGCCTCGATCCTCCTGTCTCAGTCTCCCAAGCGCTAGGGTTACAGGTGTGCACCACCACGCCAAGCCAGTCCTTTTTATTTTGAAACAGGGTCTCGCTACATTGCAGAGGCTGGTCTTGAACTTGTAATTCTCCTGTCTCAGCCTCTCAAGTACTGGGACTACAGGTATGTGCTACCACGCCTAGCTCAAAGTCAGATTTTTAAAAAGTGGTTCTTTAAAGTTTTAATAATAATTCTTTAGCATTCTTTAATGTTTTAATAATATATATATGCAAAGGAAACTTCTGGGCCTGTTTTAAGTCAGTGCAATTAATTTACTTATTTGTGTGTGTGTGTGTGTGTGTGTGTGTGTGGCACTGGGGATCGAACCCAGGGGCATTCTACCTTCAAGCTACACCCCCAGCCCTATTTTTTTTATTCTTTATTTTGAAACAGGGTCTCACAAAATTGCAGAGGCCTCAACTAGGTAGCTGAGGCTGGCCGCGAACCTGCGATCCTCTGGTCTCAGCCTCTCAAGTACTGGGATGACAAGTGTGCGCCACCACGCCCGACTAGCCAGTGCAAGTTAAACCACAATGAAGAAGAGCCTTTCATATTAAATTTGTAAGCAGAAATATGGAGTCTTGGAATAATAACAGACTGATCAAGAAAGAACACTATTCACAGGGTGTGGTGGCGCGCGGCTGTGATCCCAGTACTTGGGAGGCTGAGACAAGAGAGTCGCAAGTTCGCAGCCAGCCTCAGCTACTTAGTGAGGCCCTTAGCTACTTACTGAGGCCCTCAGCAACTTAGACTCTGTTTCAAAATAAAAAATAAAGTGGGGCTGCGGGTGTAGCTGGAAGTAGAACATCCCTAGGTTTGATCCCAAGTATCACACAAAAAAAAGAAAGAACGAACGAACACTATTCTCCAGGACACACAACTCATTAAATCTACACCTCTCTCAGAGCATAATTTATAATAGCACTCCACGTTTTGTCAACTTAAGGCTTTGTTCGTTTGCACAGTTCAGGACGATCCCCGTGGGACCTGGGCGGTCAGGTCTGCAGCCCTGCCGCCGGGTGCCACCTACCTTGCACGTTAAAGACCGGGTACAGGGCTTCTTGGTGTCCAGATCGATGACCCCACAGTGGATGTCAGGATCGAACTCTCTTTCTGTCAAAAGCACACAGACATTACAATGGGCTCACCAAATACTCCTTCCTGTATTTTGTCAATAAGAACATAGGGAAAATCTCAAGACAAATTACAGCTTGAAGAAAACCCACCACGTGATCAACAATGACAAAACAGACGTGTGGGCTTGCAATGAAGCAGCAACGCCACCGCGACACCCCGCGTGCCGGGAGGTCACAGGCATCACTGTATCACTGCACTCGGAAACAACTGCTGGACCCAGTGAGCCCTCAACTTAGTGAGACCCCAATTTAAAACAAAAAACTGCACATGGTGGCCCACGCCTGTAATCCTAGTACTTGAGAGGCGGATACAGGAGGATCGCAGGAGACCCTCAGCAACTTAGCAAGACCCTATTTCAAAATAAAAATAACATAGGGCTGGGAGTGGAGCTCGGAGGTAGAATGCCCCTGGGTTCAATCGCCAGCACCACAAAAAAGAAAACAAACAAAAAACCAAAAGAAATACAGTGCTGGGAAGCTCTTGTGACTGAAGCCCCACCACATGCTCCCTGCGCATGCACGTCTACGTGACGCTCTTAACACCAGCGAGAAGAGGCCGCGCTGCCTGAGGACTGCTCCTAGGCTGCAGTGGCCAGCTTTAAGAGGAGAACCCCCGACAGCAGTCCACCCGCCCGTGAAGCCCACTCAACACCCAGAGGCGTGCTTAGAGAGCGGCGAGGTACCTGATAACCTTTTGTTTAGGAACTTCCTGTTACTGGAACCGTCTTCGGACTTCTTTTCCAGAGCGGGTGGCGCAGGAAGCCCTCTGCCGTTCAGAATGTGTCCGGGTGAAGGCAAGGTTGGCTTTGGTATTGAGGGGTAGTTAAGGCCAGGCTTCACTGAGGAAGTCACAGTAGCAGGACAGGTGGGCCCCACCGAGGGTTTCAGTAGTGTGCTGTCCATCTTCGGATGGATCTTCTCCACTTTCACAGAGGGCGTCATGCTGTCGCGGGAGGAAGTGAGACCGGCAGAGCTGAGTGCCCAGTAGCCCAGGCGACAGGGAGCCCGGGTCTCCCCAGCACTGGCCGGCCCGCCCCCGAAGCCACCTCATGACAACTCTCCACACTTAGTCGACAGGCCCCTTGGAGAGGCACAAGGCCCAGGGGACCTGCCTTCTACCATTTCAGAACAACCTGACACGTGGGCCTCGGGGAGGCCTGGCCGTGGGACCCGTGCAGTTTCTGCAAGAAGCCACACGTGAAGAGGTTTGCGAGGCCCAAAGACTGCAGAGCCCTTAGAGGATCTCTCATGGGAACCACCACTTGAAGGAGAGGACTCAACAAAACAAAGGAGACTGCGGAGGGAGCCACGCTCGCAAGCGGTGTCACTAGACTTCCGAGCACTCAGTCTAAGGACACCTTCCAGCTGAGGCCCCTGCTCCGTCACAAGGAGACCAGTGCGGCACGAGCACACGAGGTGCGGCTCGAAAGCGCGAGTCCTCCGGGCCCTGGAAAGGTCCCTATGGCAGGAGCCGAGAACAGAATCCCCTGCGACATGGTGCGCACCGAGGGCCTGCTCCGCCAAGCAAGCACCGGCCGCCCTTGTCGTCCGACTGCACTGCCGCTTCCCTCAGTGAAACGGGTGACGCTGGTAAGATGCGCGCAGCTGGCCCGGTCACCAGCCCCAGACGAAGACCTGGATGGATGAGGTGTGCAGACCTCGCTGAGTGGGGCCAGTGCTCCACCCGCTGCTACGCTGGCGAGTGACTGATTGCTGCACTGGCACCTTCTCTAGCTTCTAGAACGTTCAGGGGCGAAGCCACGCTTGTACTGTACTCCTGACGATGAGCAGGGGCAGGGGGCCTCTGATCCTTAGCTTGCGGCCGGGCACTGGGGGTCTCTGTCCTAACGGCCTCCGATCCTTAGCTGTGTCCTGCGGCCGGGCACTGGGGGGGGTCTCTGTGCTAATGGCCTCTGATCCTTAGCTGTGTCCTGTAGCCGGGCACTGGGGGTCTCTCTGTCCTAATGGCCTCCGATCTTTAGCTGTGTCCTGCGGCCGGGCACTGGGGGGTCTCTGTCCTAACGGCCTCCGATCCTTAGCTGTGTCCTGCGGCTGGGCACTGGGGGGTCTCTGTCCTAACGGCCTCCGGTCCTTAGCTGTGTCCTGCGGCCGGGCACTGGGGTGTGGACAGACACTGATGACCGCCCTGCCAGCCCGCAGAGGCTGCTGCTCTCGGATGCACGGTGCCTCGCCCACACCCTCAGCTCCCAGTGACAGACGGGAGCTGGCCCAGGCCGAGGTGACTCAGACAAAGCCCCTGGCCAAGGCTCCCTTCTCCTCGTGTGGAGACTGGGGCAACAATAGTACCTAGTCATAGTGACAGTACCCAGAGCTCGGTTTCCGTGATGGCGCACAGTAAAAGACCAGCGAGTACAACTAACCTTATTATCACAGCTGTGACTGCTGTGAAAGGGCCCTGAGGTGTGGTCGAGGGAGGGGGGAAGCCGCAGCAGCCCGGAGCGGGCGCCCCGAAGCCCTCTGGCCGTACTCACATGCGACTGTGGGGGGCTCGGCTCTGCTGCAGGGGATGCATGGGCCTGGGGTTCCCCCTGAGCGGCACTTTCTCTTTGGGCGATTTCGACAGCTTGGAGCTTGAGGAGGGGGCGCCGAGCCCCGCTCCGCTGGAAGAGCGGCTGCTTCCGCCAGCACTGCCGCCTTTGCTTTTGGACAGAGAAGGGAAGAAGGAGAATACTGAGGCGGGAGGAGCGGCCACGGAGGGCTTGCCGGACGCGCTGTGTCTTCTTTCTGAAACGAGAAAAAGACACCAGGCCTCAGGCACGTGGCCAGTGGAACTCTGGGAGACTCCCCTGCGACCGTCACGTTGAAGTTAAAGCTTAGCACAGCGGCTCCGGGAAAGGGCTCATCTGGGCCCGCACACCTGCTTTAGCCTTCTGGGAGCCAGTGCTGCCTCCAAGCGCCTCGGCATAGAGCCCTCACACACCAGAGGAGGGAGCCCGTCCCGACACGAGCGCTGCCTTTGGGTTCTGCGGCTGGAGATCGACCCAGAGAGAACGACCCGCGTATCCGCAGCGCTCTGCTCATGACACTGCACGGAATTCCTTCTCCCCTCCCATCACCATCCCTCTCCGATTTTCAAAATAGCGAAACCTTAAGAAACAAGTTGTACCTTTTTCCTTTTTTCTGTCACTACCCACTAGCATATGACACCAAATAAGCATGTTTCTAGGGTTATCTTAGCGTTCCTTAAGAATCTGTGCTGAAATTTTCCAGTGAATCATTTCACCCCCCCTTTTTAAAATAATCTCACTTGACTACAGATGGCACAGCTTGGTTCACACCACCGAGATGCCAAAGGCGCAAGACAAAGATACCACAAATAGCTAGGCACGCTCTTTTAAACCAGGAAGTAATTCATGGTTAAGGACAGACTACAAAGGTTTAGCTGAGAAGAAATCTCTCCACCGGAGAATCAAGTCTTCTCAGAGTAAGGCCATTCATGCTAACACAAACCAAGCGCTGATGCAAATGTCACCCTCAGAAACAGGTTATTTGGTGACTTCATGACCTCGAGACCCTGTGATGGCAGTCAGCGCTGTTTCACTTACACTTACAACTTTGCTTAGCTCTAGTTTTAAACTGTATGTGATCCGAGACTGGCTTATCAGAATCCGGGGGCTCCATGAGAACTTAATCATTACACACGCTGGGATCCACCGCCGGAAGCATCTTCTAATGCCTCATTTGCAAAGGCCTTCTCCTGCGGCCAGCGCCGCGGGAAGCCGTGATGACTTGCTTCTGGAAGTACGTTCAGCAGCGCTTTAGGAGGCCCTCAAGAGCCTGCTGCACACCAGGGCAGAAATACGCTACCCACAGACAAAAATCCTTCTCCAACTCAGCCGCAAAAAGGCCATACCCAAGTCAGGAAGGCTAAGTTGACAGTGATATAATTTCCCCACGCCATGAAAGCTGTGTGTGCAAGGAAGGGAAACTAAAGTCACTTGGTTTAATAATCTTCCAAAGCTCGCATCTGTTTTCATTTGTTTTGTTTTAAACTTAAGTTTTCTTCTTTTCTATGATTCCAAAACACTCTGGACATACTTCCAAGCTTCAGCACTCGTCAGCCGCCATTGTAAACGAGTGTGTACGGTTCTGCCGCCTGCCCCACGGGCAGAGCTTCCATGAGCCTTGTCTCCGTCTTCCTCGGTAAAGCACGCCAAGAAACAGGTCTTCCATCAACAGCTGCAAGACGGGCAGTTTCTCCTGTGAGGAGGAGTGGTTTTCCAATGGCCCTGGACCAGTGGCTCTCCACCTTGGAAGACCCACGTGGCTCTGACACACCCTGGAGCCTGCGCCTCTCCCTCGGAGACTGTGACTTTATTGGCGCGGGGCGAGGCTTGGGCATCCGGACTCCCCCAAGCGTCCCTGTGTGGCTCTCTGCGGCAGAGGTTGAAAGCCTATCCTACACTCGGCTACAGCCTGAGAACCACTAACCACGGCTGAGTCCACACCTGCACAGCGCTGAGACCACATGGCTACGGCACCACATACGAGGGCCGCCAGACACAGCTTGCTGCTACTTGTCCTGGACGAGTGTTTCCCCGAAGTCCACCAACTGCACCCGGGCTTCATCGTTCTTATCCAAAGCACATGGAATACCACTTGTTCTTACTCAACGGTTCTATCTAAATTATCTTCAGCTCTGTCCTTCTCTGCCCCCCATCAGTCTAAGTCTGTAGGGTCTCTCACAGAGGCATTCTCGGCATCTTGGACTGGATACCACCTACTCAGAATGGCCAGCACAGTTGGTCCCCACAAGTAAGTCACCAAAAGACCAGCCCCTGCCCTGGACACCGTGAGCCCACCCCATCATCCCAGGCGGGCTCCAGGGAAAGCAGAGTACTACACTCAGCTGAGAGCTGTTCTTCCAAGGCAAGATGCCCAGGAACAATAGGTTTAATACACTTGTTGTATATGTGTTTCTTTTTTTTTTTTTTTGCGGTACCGGGGATTGAACCCAGGGGCATTCTACCTCTGAGTTACACCCCCAGCCCTATTTTTTATTCTTTATTTTTGAAACAGGGTCTCACTAAGTTGAAGAGGGCCTCACTAAGTAGCTGAGGCTGGCCGCGAACCCGGATCCTCCGGTCTCAGCCTCCCAAGTACTGGGATTACAAGTGTGCGCCACCACGCCCGGCTCACGTTGTATATGTTTTTCTGATAAACACTAAAGTAAAAAACATTAAAGCATTTATCCTAGTTTACCCATAATGCACCCGGAGTTACTACCCCCTGGGCAGTACACTGAAGGATACCACGTACCACGTCTGTGGTACGAAGAGGAACTCTGGACTGATGTGCGCTACTTTTACCATCCCATGGGTGTCAGAATCCTCAAGCAGGCGCCTCACAGCACATGGACACACGCTCCCCAATTGATGACGGTTCTAGTCCCGGTTTTTCAGCTTTACGGTGGTGCAAAAGTGATACACATGCATGCAAACTGCACTCGGAGTTTTAAATTTCTGCCTCTTCTGGGCTGGTGATACACGCTGGGCTCCCCGTGTGCGTGTGGTGACGAGGGCGGCGACCCATCCTCCGCAGGGTGCTCTGGTGCTGAATAGGCTGTTTGGTAGGTTAGGTGTTTTAGTGCATCCTTGACTTACAATATCTTCACCTAACCATGGGTGTACTGGGATGTGGCCCCATCACTTAAGATCAAGTAAGATTTCCAATCTGATTAAACAGAATCCTGCTATAATGCTTGCTTTGAGAATGCAGATTTATTCCAAAGCACAGTTGGACCATCACAAAATTTTGCATGTGTTCTGGGTCCACAAGAGACACCAGGTGAAGGCAGAAAATGACCTGGCTGAACCAGCCGCACGAAGCATATAACACGTACTTCTCCCTCACCTCAAGCAGCCATCGCGCATGTCACGAGCCACGCCCACCCACATCTGGTGCCCCACTCTTGTCCACCTCCATACACCTCCTCCCACCTCCTCCCACCACTTCCCGGGGGCGACCCTTCCCATGCCCGGCTCGCCAGGTCTTTCCAAGGTAACTACGTATGTGTTCCCGCACTGAGGTGTTTTCTGAAAAAAAAAAAAAAAAGAAAAAAAAAAGTGTGCGACTGCTGCCAGTTTCCTTGCATTCCTGTCTCGTTCTGTGCACCGATGGAAGTTTTTGAGTGTTGTGCCATACCCACTTTCCCAATAAGCCTCGTGTGGTTTTTATTGCATAATTTTGCACAGTGCAGTAATTTTTGAGGAATGCATGTTGTGTTATATCAGAACTGCTTGTAACTTTAGGCTTGTCTTTTTGACTTTCTAGTCCCATAACGGTCCACCCTCCCTGTTTTCTTTCTTTCCTATTAACTCCTAGGATGGGAGTCAGCACTAGAAAATCCAGACTCAAACGCTTCCTAATGCTAAAAGTCTGCTGATGTATCAATATTAAAAAAATATATTAAGTCCTATTCCAACTAAACAAAAGCTATTTAAAAACTAAGAATGGTAATCTATCGTGTGAATTTTTATTCATTCAAACTTAAAGGAGAGTTCGTGTTCGTGTGTGTGTGTGTGTGTCTGTGTGTGTGTGTGTGTGAGAGAGA